>WBOK01000189.1:0-137654 GCA_009289805.1 Alternaria gansuensis | reverse complement strand
CTACAGCCTCATTTTTCTAAAATCTCAGTTTGGTGGGGTGGCTCAAAACATGAACTGGCTCAAAACGCGCACGGACACGGTATGCGTTCGCTTTACACTACCTTTCAGCGACGCGCCGTCATCTCATGACATTTTTTCAACACATAAACAGCCGTCTGGCCGTCGAATCAATATGCTGTCGCTTTAGACGGATGATCCCATGCTTCATAGCTACACATCACGCCATAGCGTCAATCCATTCTCTCGCGAATCGCTCAATGGAGCAACCTTCTGAACTGTTCGAATACACATCGGGGCGATGGATGTCAGTCAACTCCCTTTTCCATCAAATTTACTTTTATTACTGACTATAAATGCAGCTAGAACGACCGCTTAAAGCATTCAGAAAGAAGACGGCTCTTCAACGTATCAGAGTTGAAGCATTTTGCGGCCGCAGCCGTCAACCAGAGCTTAGAAGATGTGGCTTGATTTAAAAAGCTTGGCGAAGGCGGATTTAATCGGACGTTCCTAATTACGATGCACGATAGTTTTCAGCTTGTCAGGCGAATCCCTTATCTCATTACAGAGCTGAAGCACCTAGTCATCGCTAGCGAGGTTACAACAATGGATTTTCTACGCATGAACGGGTTACCTGTCCCTAAGATTTACAGTTATTCGACTACATCAAAAAACCCTACTGGCACTAAATACATTTTTATGGAACTAGTACGCGGAACGAACCTAGGCGATGTATAGTTTAATCTATTAGAAAAGGCTAGGATTACTGTCGTCACTAAGCTCGTAGAGTTAGAGTCTCAACTGTTCGCTTTCCCGTTCCCAGCAAGCGGTAGTCTATATTATACGAAAGATCTAGACGTGGAAACTAACAAGATCGAAATTCCTACCGCAGATACTTCGTGCAATAGTTGCTTCTGTGTTGGCCCTAATACAAGACTTAGCCTATAGTATAGGAAAAGATCAAGACTTAATATCAATCGAGGACCATGTACGTGTAAACTGTTTGTCGCTCGTGCATTCAAATCTCTCTGCATGTCAGCTACTCTACATCTCCTCGCTATTAACCAGCGACCTCTACTAAGTATCCAAAAGTTACAGATTTAGTAGCTGTTCTTGCAGCTGGGGCCAAGAAGGAGATTGCGTACCTGAAAAGATTTAGCCAACCACTTCACCCGTTTCAACGTCTGCGCAGAGAATTATACAACTATCAGAAAGAATCGCCCTCTAAGCATCTACACAGTCTAGACAAGTATCTGCAAGCTGTGCCTCACATTATACCAGAAGGCGACGTCACTCTTACTCGCCTAACGCTTCAACATCCGGACCTTCAACCTAACAACGTGTTCGTTTCAGACAATCTTAGTATCACCGGTCTAATTGACTGGCAACACTGCGCAATACTACCGCTCTTCCTGCAATGCGGTATCCCAAACAGTCTGCAGAATTATGGCGATAGCATCTCGGAATCGCTCATACCACCTGAGCTACCCCATAATTTTGACGAACTGAGTGACGAAGAACAATTCAAGCAAGTCGTGCTCTTAGGTCAGCGTCAGCTTCACTATTTCTATGTCGCGGCAACGGCTAAGCTTAACCCGATGCACTATTACGCCTTGACCCACGACTTCAGCACATTGCGACGCAAACTCTTTGATCACGCAAGCTCTCCTTGGGAAGGCGATAACATCACTCTCAAAGCCGACCTGATTGAATTAGAACAAAAATGGTCTAAGATCACGGCGCTAAGCTCCAGCACAAATAATAACGAAAGGCCCCTCTGCCCCATTGGCTTCTCGGAAGACGAGGTGAAGAGCTGCTTGCGTATGAACGCTGCACAGATTGAAGCAGATGAGCAGCTTCAAGCTTGTAGGGATGCTATTGGCATCGGGCCAGAAGGTTGGGTGCCCTTGGGTCAGTATAACGAGATAAAGCAACGTGAAAGTAAGCTTAAGGCCGACGCGCTTGAAGCAGCTGAGTCCGAACAAGAACGGCTGATGTTAAATGAGCATTGGATATTTGACGATTTTGATGAAAACGAGTATTCGTAACCCTCTCCCTCACTAGGGCGGGAGATACGCAAGGGCACGGCACTTGTTCAGTACCCAAGTATACAGTGGTGCCAGAGATTATACTCTTCCCTCAAATCATAATTTGACTGATTGGATGAATGCCACATGCAGTCCTGTTCTAAACTGAGTGTGCTTTAATGGAAATACTTCTCGAAGAGCCGAGGTCATGAGGAAAGCATTCATGGACAAGACCATAGTTACGCCGTTATCAAGCCCGATCATCCCATCAAGGATAGTATCGTCGTTGAATTTGACGTCGATCACGTTGTCCAAGCGCAGCTAACGGCAACTCACAACGACCACAATGAGCTAAATCAGTTTGTCAACGCCATGACAAAGCACAATGTTACAAAATCAGCGCTGTGACTACCCGGCACACGCTTCGGATATGTATTTGCTAATTTAATATGCGTAGGCTTGTCCCTGTTCATGGTGAGCTGGCAAATGCGACCCATGTTCACAGCAGTATGGGATACTTGTTTCCCGAGTACACACCACTCGATTTCGAGTACCACAGTGACAATTATTCTGCTTTATAGGCTTGAGAGAAGGACGGAGAGTGTCGGTATTTTTGCAGGACAGCCTATAGTCTTTTTTTTGTGCTGTCAGTCGCGTATAGACCAGTTTCGTAATTGTGTTTGTGGAGTAGGTGAATAATGTGTAAGTCGATTGTCGGCCGAATTTTTACATATGCGCGACCAAGTAGTTGTGCACGCATCCGTAATAAATGTTCCTATCATTCTGACGTATCCGAGTTCTCATGTGCTGTGTCGTGCGCCACTCTGACGGGACTTGCAGGAGCCTGGCTGGGCGCTTCGTGCGACAGTTGAGCTCACACACACAAGAACTAAGGTTTTGATAACTGGGGGGTTGCATGGTGGTCGCGTGCATCTCAAACCACGACCGAAGGAAAAAGGCATATTGGGTGATAGATTGCTACTCAGCAAAACGTCGTACATCGTAGGTAAATGCCCTCCTCACCTGACCTTCTAGCCCTCTAGTTCTCTAGTCCTCAAGTCTTCGATCCTTCCTATTCCGGTCGCTCAGTCTTTCGCTTGCGTGGGTCCGTTCTTCAGCTACATCATTCTCAATCGTCTGTGATCTTTTGTCTAACTGTAGGCCTAGTAAGTAATTGGTTGTTATAGAGATACAACGATGCTTACCCAATGGACAACTGCGGTTGCCGCAAAAAAAGCAAAGACGACTAGAATCATCGCGATACAACCCTTCTTCCAATACGGCGCATCGCTTGCCGGATAGAGCGCAATACCCCAAAAAGTGTACAAGATTGACTGCACCATGCTCATAATGTATAGAATGACCGATCGGGAGGCATCGTCACCACTGCGTTGGAGGACTACGCTAGCCCATCCATATAGGATGGGATTTACGATATACGAGGTCCCAGCCAAGTAGAAGGCGAAGAATGTCCCAGCGGTCGACAAATTGGGTATGAGCAAAAGAATCGCGACCAGCAGCTGCAAAAGTCCAGCTAGTATAACCATCGGTATGCGGCGATTGGTCATATCAATAACGTAGCCTGCTCCGATGTTGGAGACAATAGAGACGGCCTGGATACCCAGCGGGTAAGTTGTGGTGGCATACGAAGGAAATTGCTCGATATTCTCTTTCATCCATAGCAGGAAAAGGCCTTGTAGAACAATCGCTTCTAAAGCGCAGGCTACGACAGAGTAAAGAGTAAATATGTAGACATTTGGTTTTGCAAACAGTCGCTTAGCGAGGGACTTGAGGCTGATATCATGGCTCCAGTCTTTCTTTGGCGGCAGGCGGTCTACCGCTAACTGTATCTCCTCTTTACTGAGATAGGGAGCGTTGGTAGATTCCGGCAAGTTGGGGAAGAACATGAGCCCAAAGATACCGAAAGGAATTCCCATAGCGCCGTCTCGCACTAGTTAGTGCTGGCGCTCCACTGCGAAAGTAATACTTACTGATGATGAATACCCATTGCCACCCTTGGAGTGAGGTCTGCCCATGCAAGCTCTCATTCATCGCTGTCATCATCACACCAGCAAACATGCTGCCTATCTGTCCGATAGCAGTGAAAATAGCCGTTCGTTTAGCGATTTCCAAGGGTTTGTACCAGCTGCCAAGGATGTAGATGGTACCACTATAGAGACTTGACTCAAAGAATCCCTGGAAAAACCGGACTACACATAGCTGAGTGTAGGTTTTGCAGGCCGCGGAGCTCATCGTCAGGCCAGACCATACTAATAGTGTGAAGGGCAACCAGAAACGAGGGGTAAGTCTTTGGATGATCAATGCGTGAGGAATCTGCCCAACACAGCTACCTGCAGTAAACATGGAAAGCAAGATGCTGTATTGGTCGCCCTCGAGTCCGAGAGACTCTTTCAACCCAGACACATACGCATTAGCGAAGGCACTGCGATCAAGGTAATTGAAGAAGTATGCGGCGCAGCAATAGACCTGGAGTAATGTCAGCTGCCATCAAATGTAGCGACATCCTCTTCCAACCAGTATAAAGCAGTCTGCTGTTGGTTAGAGTCGCGACGTCGGGGTTCGTGGAGTCGTTCCGACGTACCGAGTTTGCGAACGAGTCGCTTTTCTAGATCTGCCATGCTGTTTAGACGCGTGTAACCAGCCTGAACATGGTGAGAGTGAAGCATGACCGTTGCATCCTCATGACTTCGTTGAGAGAGGACGCGAAGTGGAGCAATTCAAAGCGACGGAACCTTGTTGGCCGCTAGCGAGCCAATGACGTTGTAGCCTTTATTAAGCAGCTAAAAGGTTTCGCCATTGCAGGAGTAAAGGTGCTGTGACAGTCGAAATTCTTGGTTTGCACGTGCAGTCATTGCATAGTTGATTTTCGGCTACGCTCGCCTGGATCGCATGCAGTTACCATGGTTGGGCTGGCGATTGTGCAGGGCCACAACCACGGATCATCGAAGCGACGGCGTGATGCAAGAGACCGAGAAGTGCGAAGTGGAACAGGTTATGCTAAATAATCACCTCAGTGTGGATTGTCGCTTCCACTGCGCCCCACATGAGCACCACCGGTTTCTTTTTGACGTGGTAGCAACGGCAGTACCTGTTGCGACGAGCCTTTCGAAAGCGAGGACATTTCCGGTCAATTCTTTATCAACATCTTACTTTGGCATCGAATGGACAGAATCCTATACCAAGAGCGAGAGCGAGTTTCAATGGTTCATCATGTCATCAGTTCCAGCGACAACAAGACAAAAGCAAAATATAAGAAAAGACTTGAAGAGATGGGCGACTGCATATAACGGGAGTGCATTGAGGAAGGCTGGCACTGGCTCAATGAGCCTCAAGGTATGGATAGGCTGGTGGAATTTTCACGCAGTCACGAAAGCCACATGCGCTGCGGTGGAAAGACAGCGCCATGGCGTTCTACCATTGACGGTGATACCAAGTGCAAACTGCTCACTACTCTTATCAACAGCCTAGGTCTCTATAGCGAAATTTTCCCAGCTCTCAACGCCTCCAGTTCCGCCATGGTAAACCGGACAAACCAATCCTCGCCAGGTTTCATCCACATTACTACATCATCGCCACCTCCTACAACCTTGGTGCCAAACTTATCGATCTCCATACCCTCTTCGCGCAAAGGTGCTTTGTTCTGCTTCTGATTGTCCGTGTTGCTCGCTGCTTTCACTAAGCGCAAGAAGACCGGTACCGCATATTTCGGCAATTTGCTTCTTGAGTACTCCAGTTATGCTTTCCAATCGAAATTGTCGGGACTGACGCCATCGGCAAGCCGTAAAGCTACGCAGCCCGCGCGGCCATCGTGCCAAAGAACGAGGGTGCCGTACACGATAGCCTCGCCTACACCGGGGAATTTCCCGAGGACCTACTGCTAAGTAGGGAGCTAATGAGGTGCCGAGGTTCGAGTCAGCACTGTGGATACTGCGTGTGCGGGGGTAACCTAGCGCGCCGGATAAATCATGATATATAGGTTGCACGTCTATGGGAAAACCTTTGAGAGGCGTGGAGCGAGTCTCCAAAACAGTGTGTTTGCGTTAGAGAAGCTTGTCGCTGATGTGTGGTCGGTCTATCGACGAACGGTGTCGACAACATCAAGACGGGGCCCCTTGCATTAATAATGTACTGCTCTATTTATTTTCCGTCCCATTTGGAAAGCGCGTATGCTCACACATGGGGTTCTTGGACACACCGACGCGCTTGCTGCGTATGATATTCAACGCAACTGTCATGTTTTCCATAACTTCTACAAGCATCTTGGCCAGCTACAATCATGTTCCTATTTCGACTGTCTTCTTCTCTTTCTTGCCCATGTTTTTCGTGCCAGGGGGAACTTCTAGTCCTCCAAAGACCAATGCGCAGACTCCGACCATTCCAGCAGCTCCAGTTGCATATGCTGTCTCACGGCCTGCCCACCAGTACAAGGTGCAAAATATGAGGGGTCCCAAAGAACGACCAATTTGGCCTGCTCAACGTTAGCAGACATCTCAAGCAATGCAGTAGCATGACTTACCAAAGCTCCGATGATTGCCCAGCTTATTGCCTCGCTCATCCGCGCTCGCCTCAAAGGACGAGAGACTGTTAAGACCAGTGACGACGGTTGCGCTCGTTACCGCAAGAAGTGCGGCCGCTCCGTACAATGCGCCCTGCGTTTGAACTCTACCCAGCATGAGGAAAGCGACTGTACAGCTTACCACGCCCATCTGAACAACCTTTACAGGATGCATTCGCCGCACTACAGACCCTTGGAGTAGGGAAGCGACCAAGCCAATGAATCCAAGCAATCGACCAGAGTCCTTTGCCTGGTAGGAGAAGAGATCATATGTCATGAAGGGGAGCGAGAACTCCATGCCGCTGAAGAAGAGTATGAAGGTAAAGTGTATAGCGTTCAGTAGGTAGTGCGAGTTGTTTCGGATGCGGGGTTTCGGGACCTCACTGGCTTTGGCATGCCCGTTTGCGGTGCCGTTCAGAGCCTTGTTTGCTGAAGGTAGCGTCTCTGGAAGGCTGGTGTACAGGTAGATGGTCTCTGAGACGATCAGGAATAGAGAGAAGCCCGCTGCCATGGCGAACGGGTTCTTGTCCATGACCTGCAATGTAGAAAGGTACGCACCCAGCGCCGGTCCGAAGGTGAAGGCGATGCTAAAGCACACGCCCACGAGCGCCATTGTAGCACCTCTCTGGCTATCGTCGCTAATGTCGGTCGCGATGGCCATTGCAAGCTGCACGTTGCCCTCGCTCAAGCCTCCTACAACGCGACTGGCAAGGAAGGTACGGAAGTCAGTCGCTGCAACCCACAGCGCAACGCTGAATATGTTGCCAACCATGGACCACAGAAGAGCTGTGCGCCTGCCATATTGGTCGGAGAGGGTTCCGATGAAGGGAGAAGCGACAGCCTGGCAGAGAGAGAAGAGCGATCCGAGTGCGCCGCCGAGCAAGACTATGTCGTAGCGGGAGTTGATGGGTTTCGCGAACGAGTTCTTGTATGCATTGAGGCCGGCGAGGATTTTGGAGAGGATCGTGTTGGGGTCCCCAGTCTCATGGTTGCGGTAGAATTCGATAAGTTTGGGGAATAATGGAAGGATGAATGTGAAGGATACCTGTAAGGCGTGGTTAGCCCACGCGACCGGTTACACGCGACAGAAGACGAGGTACCAAGTCAAGCAATAGCGAAATGAACAGCACTTTTAACACCCTTTTTCGCAATGTCGCAGGTACTGGAGGTGTTTCTGAGCCCATGTTAGATGTGCGATGGTTATGCAGTCCAGTCGCAAGAGCCCCAAAGTCGCGAATGGAGAAGTGGACGGAAGTAATTGGCGGCAGCTGTCTGGTTGAAAGCCGCGCAGCGATCGAATAGAGGGGGAAAGGACTAGGTCAGCTCGGACTGCAAGGCCTCACCTAATAACGGACTAGAAACAGAACAGGTTGCGAGTTGTAGTCATTGGTCGCAAGCGCCGAAGTGTATTCGGGTCATGACGAAGTCTGGCCGTTCGCCTGTGGCTCCGTTCGTGAAACAGCGCGCGAGCGCAAGGTGGAACATGTGGGCACGCATCACAGATACATGAAACACCACAAGGAAGTACCTGTAACTGTAAGACGTTGATGCACGCATGTTCAAGAGTTAGTCAGTCAGTGTATAGACATGCCGTGAAAAGGGGAAGTAGTTTCTATGAGCGTACGAAGGTGCAGAGCTCGTGTTGAGAAGCCGAGGCATTGTGGAGCTTCTTGTAGATCAACTCTTAGCATCTCACGACGGAGCCGGTAGCGTGTACCTAGTTGTAGACGGCGAGTGTTCCCAGATGCTGAATGGTCCACAGACAAACGTACCCTGAACTCAGACACTGTTCTCTATTTTTATGAGAATACCAGCGTAAATTCCACAAGTACATGCTAGGTTGCTCGGTTGTCTTCTCTACACCCTAGACCAAAGGAGCCTCTTTACTATGAGACATCCACAGGAAGATCCTATATTGTCCCAGATTTAATATGGGCAACCCCGAGGCAGATCGGAAAAAGGCAATGGCAGCCGTACAGGCCATGTTTGAAAAGTACAAGTTGCTTGCAGCCCGCAGACCCAAGAACCACGTCGTATGGGAATACTCGAGCCATTGGAGTAGCGGCTGTTAATCGTCTCCAGGACTTTGACCGAGATGTCATGTTGAATCTGGAGCTTTTGGATGCAAGTCTCGATGGCACCGTCACTTATGAACTCTACATTGCGCCTAACCTTTCGAATTTGAACAGTAGGTGCTGTCCCTTGGCAATGACCACCACTCCAAGCTGAAGTGCAGTAGATGTCATGCACGGAGGAGCTGCCGGTGTTATCTTCGACATGTCCATGACCACCGCTCTTTGTCCTCTTGCTCGGCCTGGCTTCTGGGAATTCATGGGCGGCGTAACCCGTTCTCTGAACATCTCTTATCTCAAGGCCGTGCCGATCAACACTAAGGTGCGACTCAACAGCAAGGTAGTGAGTGTCGGCAAGCAGATGGCTATGATCCGAGGCGATATGACTAGTCTGGATGGAAAGACGACATATTGTACGGCGGAGCACCATAAAGTGAACGTGCCCGTGCTCCAAGAGCATCTGGGTGTGAGAACGGCGTGGGACGAGGAGTTTGCAAAAGAATGGAAATTGAAGGACGTAAGAGAAGTGAAGAGCAAGATATGATAAACTTGCTCAGGCCCAATGCCGAGACACACATTTTGCATATTCGATTTGATTCATGGTACACTAGGACATGATCACCAGTCTTCAGACCGTCATGAGTGTCCCCAAAAGGGGTATCATGAAGCGTCCGCCTACTTCCTCTTGTTGAACTTCTTCGATTCTGGACTATGTCAGCATCTCTCGCAACATGTGTCTCGGATGTATTGTTCCTACCAGCAGCAGTCCTTTTCTTCTTGGGCGCACTCTTTCCTCTTGACTTTGCAACATTCAGATGCTCTAACCAATCTTCCTCCTCTTCGTCTATGATCTGGTGTTCGGGGTACAGGCTTCGCAATTGACTAATCGTTCCTATCCGTGGCGGGTAGTATGATGCGACAGCGGGACCCTTAAGGCGCTGATGGAGGATGCGCGATCCGAGACGGAGGCGTTCGGGGTTGTATGTGGTGTTGAAGACTTTGCATTGGACCTGCACCGGTTAGTAAATCGAACACGGTGCCCTAGAAGGGGCATTTCCTACCCTCATCAGGTCCAAGATGCGCTGCCGTGGGACCGCCATTGTGAATGCGATGCTCGTCGGCAGCAGCGTTGCGGCGAATCTCAAATGTCGCGGAGGTGCCCTTGGCGCTCGCGACTAGCGCGACTGAATATGTCACCAACGCCAGCTGGCCAAGCCTAACCAATCTCGTGAACCATGGCATCGCAGAAACGTGGCCGAGGCTTTAATCACTATGGACGCGAGCAGCATCACAAGAAGCACCATCCTCAACATGGCAACGGCGCAGGCTACAGGACCTCCACTCCACCGGCACCTGAGCTGTCCCCCAAGGACATGCGGACTGGCCTGGTAGCTCTGCTGGATAGGTTTGTCGCGGACGAGACTACTATGGGTGCAGACAAAGATGTACTCCATCACGCCCACCAACTACGCCGACTGCTCTGCGCCCGCAACGATTCAGCCTCTTCCAGAGCGAAGCGCGAGCTCGACGAGAAGAGGCCCGACAAAGCAGTCAACGTCGCCATACCCGGTTACGTTGAGCGCAAAGTACGAGCTGCCCAGGACCTGCCTCCCTTACCGCCCATCATAGAACCGCATCTCCACGAAGCCGTCTTCACTCATCGTTCCGCCATCTTCGACCCCAGTGTTCCAGGCTCATCGCTGGGCGAGGACTTCAGTCTAGACTACGAACGACTCGAACTACTAGGCGACGCCTACATCGAACTCATCGCATCCCGCGCCCTCTACAACCGCTTTCCGCATGTCGATGTCCCAGAGCTATGCATGTGGCGTGAACGACTAGTCGAGAACCTGACTTTGGCCAAATTCTCCAACGCCTACGGTTTTCCAGATCGGTTGAAGCACCGGGCTGTGTGGGACAAGAACTCCAAGCAATATCAGAAAGTAGTTGCTGACATTGTCGAAGCCTATGTTGCAGCAGTTGTGCTGTCGGATCCAGAGAACGGATTCGAGGCCGCGGAGGCGTGGCTTACCGAGCTCTGGGCACCACAACTCCTCGGCTTCAGGGAGAAGATTATCGAGAATCCCCAGGCCAGAAATGAGCTTAACAGGCTTGTCCTCGGCAAAAATGTCAAGCTCACTACCAAAGAGGAGAGGCCTATGACCTACGACTCGAACAGCGTACAGTGCTACCACATTGGCATCTACCTCACTGGATGGGGCTACGAAAACGAATGGCTTGGAAGTGGCCATGGTCAGAATAAAGTGCAGGCTGGTGTTGCTGCGGCTGCAGACGCCCTGAAGCGGAACGGTCCGGTGTTGCAGGACGCTATACGGCAAAAGAATGAGCTGAGAGCGGCACGGCTGAAAGAGGAGGAGAGGAAGGAAAAGGCTGCAGGAGGCACTGAACAGCAGGCGACTCTCGATCCCGAAGAGCCAAACGGTAAACTGTCAAACGACCACGACGCCCTTCAAAAGAAGCGGAAAAAGGAGAAAGAAGATGTATCACACGAGAGGAAGAAGCACAGGAAGGAAACAAAGGAGAAAAGGCGCAAGACCGTAACTGACGAGGACAGCTCCTAGATCGCCTTGTGTCCACGAAGAATACCAGCGAATGTCCTTGAAATAGAGCCTGGCTGGAGTACAATTAGCAATTCAGCCAACTCAAAGGTTTGTTCATGTAGACGGTTAGCCAGGTAGGTAAGTAGGTAGCCATCAAGACTTCTTCTTACAGTCCAATGTCCTGGCAGTGCTCGTCAAGCCTTGCCGTCTGCTCAGCCGACAAGCATATATCCAAGATCGGCATTACGCCTAACTAGAACGTGTAGTGTATCTCATGTGCTTTTGCGTACGATTGATGAAGAGATATACTAGAATCAAAGCTTCTCGATGGTCGAAAGTATAGTTCAAATGTGGAGATTTTATTCTCATCGCCCATGGAATATCCGACTCTGATTTATCGTATTGCGCACACGTCCTTTTTTTTTTTAAAAAAACCCCCCCAAGTTTTTGGTATGCCTGCCTTGAACGCCATGTGTTTCCCTAGAGTCCCTCCCTACTTCTTCAATGCCCGTCCCGCGATATCCTTGCGGTACTGCATGCCTTCAAAGTGTATGCACTCCACGCCCTTGTAAGCTTTCGCAACAGCTTCTTCCAGCGTAGGCGCAGTGGCTGTCGATGCGATGACGCGACCGCCAGAAGTCTTGAGCGTGTTGTCGGAGAAAGAGGTTCCGGCGTGGAAGAGAACAACATCTACGCCACGTTAGCATCATCTGTCATCAACCCCCATCATCAAATGCGAGAGACTACTCACCTTCTGGTACATTGTCCAACTTCATGACTGTGCCCTTCGCGTAGCTCCCTGGGTATCCACCAGCAGCGACAACCACCGTCGCCGCACTCTTACCCGAGACCTTGACATCCACATCCTTTAACCGTCCGTCCGCACACGCAGCCATGACTTCAGCGAGATCGCCTTCCATGAGCGCCAGCAAGCTCTGCGTCTCTGGGTCTCCAAAGCGAACATTGTATTCCAGTACCTTGGGTCCGTTCTTGGTCATCATAAGTCCGGTGAATAGTACGCCCTTGAAGTCGAAGCCTTCGGATCGCATACCGTCAATGGTAGGTTGAAGGATGTCTTTGTCTATGCGCTCGAGTACGTCTTTTGGTGCGATGCGAGTTGGCGCATAGGTTCCCATTCCTCCGGTGTTTGGCCCTTGGTCGTTGTCGAAGATGCGCTTGTGATCTTGCGCAGGTGGTAGGGATTTGATTGTGCGACCGTCGCTGAATGTGAGGATGGATAATTCGTCTCCCTCCAAGAACTCCTCGATAACGACCTCGTCACCTGCAGTTCCGAATTCTCGTGTCAGCATGACGTCCTTGAGCGCTGCATGTGCTTCTTCTTTGCTCTGTGGTATAATGACACCCTTGCCCGCGGCCAGACCTGATGCCTTGATGACAACGTTGTGCGAGATGGAATCAAGGTACGCTTTCGCATCGTCGAATTTGCTGAAGTTCTCGTACGTGGCCGTGGGAATGTTGTGTCGCTTCATGAAGTCTTTGCTGAATGTCTTGCTACCCTCCATCCGTGCAGCGGCCCTGCTCGGCCCAAACGCTTTGGTGCTCTCAAGACCATTCTCCTGGAAGTAGTCGACGATACCTGCTACAAGCGGAGCTTCAGGTCCCGGTATTAACAGGTTGATGTTCTTCTCTTTTGCGAAGTTTACGAGGCCAGCGAAGTCGGTGTCTTTTACTTCTGCCACGTTGGTGACTTTGCTGTTGAGTGTTGCGGTCCCACCGTTGCCGGGACAAACGTAGATGTGCTCGATCGAGGGCGATTGTAGGAGTTTCCAGGCAATGGCATGTTCGCGGCCGCCATTGCCGACAAGAAGAACACGAAGAAGGTCAGACATATTGTGCGGTATCTGTACAGTGGCTTGTTATATATTGCACGTGTTCGCGATTGGAAATTTTTGGGTGAGTGGATGCCCCGCCGTGGGGTAACATGCAGGGATCTGCGGAGCATGAAGTCACCCTCAGCCCTACCAGGCCCCCTTGCCAAATACAAGGGTAACAGGTCACAAAAGATAAATGGGTAGGAACTACCATCCAGTTGACTCATCGTACTTCATTGGAGGACAAATTCAGGCTCTGGGCAGGGTCTCGATGTAGTAATGGTGAACATACGCAAGAACGCGCGCTGAATAGCAACCTAATGTCTTTGTCTACACGACGATGGATCTGCCTTCGTACAGCCGCCCAGACTGCTGGCACCGACAACTACACCTGCATCCTTTCTTGAGAGATCCGTACCAATAGTCCTTCAGGCTTGCGTCGAGTTGCAGTATCTGAATGGATACAAGAATATAGATAATCTGACGACTTTTGCTCTCCTCGTGCGTGGCAAGCCAGTACAAGATGCATATGGAGATGGATCTCAACAACATCCATGTGATATCGTAGAGCAGATGGCCGATTATGGACCGCCATTCATCTTCCTCGCACTCAATAATGCACTCTTGCCCTTTCGCCGTATGAGCGGAAGCCTTCTTTGGTGGCTGCTGATTCAATTTGTTGTCAGCGTCGAGCTCCGATGAAGCAACGATGAGGCCGTTTGACTGCGACACTGCTAGCGAGCATTTGCGATGACCCGACAATGTCCGCCGTACGGTACCTAGAGCAAAGTCACATCAGCCAAGGCCGTTGTGATTCTGCTTTGCCTTCATGAAGAGCTGACCTAGCACATCGGGTTGCGCTGGGCCAAGACTCGGCATGTGTCCTTGTTGTGGTCGTTGCATGCTCGGCATGGGGTGGGCGTTGTGGTTGTGAATGCTGAAACCGGCGTCTTGTTCGCGTTGTTGGCCGAAGAGCTCTCGCAGGGACAATTGGCGGCCCATGGGGGCAGAGGAAGCGGCTTCGGCAGGCTCGCTCGGCTTCGCAGCGGGCTCAAGGGCTTCGCGGCTCGCTCTTGCCCTATCGGCGATGTCCATCATCTTAGCAGCAGTCTCGACACGGCAGTTGGCGGTCGAGGCTGGCGGTGGGTCGGCGAAGATCCAGATGCCGTAGACCTGCTCGCCCTGGATGATGACATAGGGATCTGATATCTCCATCTCTTCGCTGCTAGTGAGCTCCTGGTAGAAGTTGTCTAGACCACGACGGTTCAGGATGATGGCGCAGTATCGCTCAGCGCCAATGGGTGAGGGAGTGAGCTGGCAGACGAAGAGAGTGCCCTCGATGCCCATCTTCTCCCATGACTGCGTTTCGAGGTTGAAGGCATACAGTGCAGCATATGGGGTCACGTGCTCAATGGACAGCAGATCTGCATACTGGCGGCGGAGGACGGAGAAGTTGAGCTCTTCGTTGGACCGCGGAGGTGGGAGGGGCAAGTCGACAGCAGGCGGCACGTCTGTCTCGTAGTCTGACGGCTGTGGCGGCGGCTGAGGCTGATTCGCGCGGGCTTTACGGTGTGGCGCCATGTCTTGTTATGGATGTCGGTGGTGGTGGAGGTGACGGGGAATGGATGGTGGATCGCCTTGGGGTAGCCAGGCGCCGGTAGAGAGCTCCTGCATGGCATGTTGTCGAGGGAAGCTTGGGCCCAAAGCACCGCCATGGCCATAGCCGCGCTTTCTGCTTTCACCATCGTCATTGCTAAGAGCGGACTGTGGCTCAACTGCCCGCTTAATCACACCAAGCCAAGTCGTCACTATGGGGCGACTGCGCATGCACTCACGCAGACCCTGCACCCCATCCCTCCCCGCAGCCATCCTTCCTTCACCCCGCCATGGCGCCCGAAGCCTCTTCGGTGCGCTCCACTGAGCGCCTGGATGCGAGTATCCCTGGCGCATTCCTCGACCCGCGCACTCCGAGCATAGCTTCCATCACCACACACCAGACGTCCCTCTCGCAGGCCCTCTATGAGCGCCGAGCCGAATACACGCGACCGCGCAACGTGCGCATCAAAGTGGGCACCTGGAATACGGGCGCACAAAAGGGCACTGAGCTGGACATCGGCAAGTGGTTCGTCCAGGGCAAAGGCATTGAAGAGTCTCTTGCTGGACTCGGCGTGTCTGACCCTGGAGAGCAAGGCAAGGGCGGCAGAGAGAGCATCCCAGCGCAGGAAGCAAGGCATACCAGACTGGAGCCGACCATCCCTCGCCACGAAGCAGGCGAGGTGCCAGGCGGAGAGGAGATCGACATCTATGCGCTGGGTTTACAGGAGATCGTCGACATCACATCAGCCGCAGAAGCTCTGAGACCGTACACCGACCCCACCACGGCGAATAAATGGAAAGCGTCCATCGCGGCTATATTGCCCAAGGGCTATCAGCTGGTATCGGAGCAGCAACTTATCGGCCTGTGGCTAGTCATCTACGCCTCCCCAAACGTCGTCCCGCAGATCAAGAATGTCAGCACTACAAGCGTGGGCACTGGCTTGATGGGATACATGGGCAACAAGGGTGCTGTGACGACGCGCATAGTCCTGGGCGAGACGACTCGACTCGTCTTCATAAACTCCCATCTGGCCGCTGGTGCTGACAAGGCATCGTTGGACAGGAGGAATTGGGACGCTGCCCAAATCAACTCCCGAACACGCTTCGATCCCATCGTAGACGCTTTAGCATCTTCACAAAGCACTGGCGAGGGTCTGGGTGAGGAGGACTTTGCCTTTTGGTTTGGCGACCTGAACTACCGTCTCCATGGCATGCCAGGCGACGACGTGCGCCGCCTGTTGACGATACACACAAAGGACATGGACAAGGAAGAGAGCGACGACCGGCCATCAAAATCCAACGACTCTGCTTATGGCTCAAAGCACTCATCTGAGGATACACGCGACGCCGTTTTAGAGCCAGCAGAGCTCGATCCAGCTTCACTACAAGCCACCATCTCATCGCTACTAACGCACGATGAATTGCACCAGATGATGAAAGGCGGCAAGGCTTTCCACGAGGGGTGGGAAGAAGGTCCTGTTCGCTTCCTGCCGTCCTACAAATACGACATCGGCACAGTCGGCGTCTTTGACTCGAGCGAGAAACGCCGCTGTCCCAGTTGGTGCGATCGCATCCTCTACCGGACACGAGCATCCAAACAGCAGTACGACACCCGAGTCAGAGACCGAGAAGCAGCGCGGCAACATGATGAAGAGATGAAGTTGAAAAGTATCGACGTGCCTGGAGACTATGATGTCATGTATGAGTACGACCCAGACACCGATGGGGACACGTACGACGAGTATGAGGAGAACGAAGACCCAGAGCCTGAGCCAATCAAGACCAAGGATAATCTTTCTGTGAGTCTACTGCAACCTGTTTACTTCTGGACATTGGGGAGAATAATTGACTGACTGTTACGATTTAGGCTGAGCTACTGCTCGAGTACTATACCACCCACATGCGCGTTCTTAGTTCCGATCACAAGCCCTTGGACGCTGTATTCAAATTACAGTATGACGCTGTCATTCCGGAGCTGAAGACTGCTATCCATGGTGAGGTGGCTCGCGAGATAGATCGTCAAGAGAACGAAGGCCGACCGTCCATCGCAGTAGTAGTCGAACGTGCCACCGGTTCTTCGGCCGACGAGCGGAACAAGACAGACAGCGCCTTCGAGGGAGTGGACTTTGGCGATGTCAAGTTTGCAAAGTCCTCCAGACGCAATATTACCATCGCAAATACTGGACGTGTACCAGCCACCTTCGGATTTGCCGATCGCCCGGTCGACAAAGATCAACGTGCTGGCCCGTTCCCGCCGTGGCTCTCCGTCGCCTTCGACAAAGCGCAAGACAAGCTCGATAAGCCAAGACCGGACGACATTCATCAATACTTCACCCTCACACCTGCAGACGTTCTCAACGTTGAATTGAAACTCAAGATTGAGAGTTTGAACTCAGTACGCGATCTCAACGAAGGGAATGCAATGATCGACGAAATCCTCGTCCTACGCGTCGAGAACGGACGAGACCACTTCCTTCCAATCCGTGCCCACTGGCAACCGTCGGCACTTGCACGATCCATTGACAAGCTGATCAAAATTCCCGAGGGCGGTATCAGGAAGCTGCAGAACCAGATACCAGCCCGCGGCGAGGTAAAATGGAGTGTGCCTAGGGAAGTGTTTCGGCTGACCGAGGCGATAGAAGACTTGACGGAGCGAACCTTGGCCGAATGGGACATGACCAAGAGCGAAGGGGAGAGGGCGCCTTGGCAGGATAACGCAGGGTGGCCTTTTGTCAAGGGTCAAAGTGGCAGCGGGCATGATCGAGAGGATGAGCTCGCCGAGATTTATGATGCGCTTGACTACGATACGCCATTCATCGACGCGTTTTACCCTGAGACACGCAGCAAGGAGCGCGTCGAGATGTTGGCCGAAGCCCTCATTACCTTCCTCACTAGCCTCACAGATGGCGTGATCACCAAGAGCCTGTGGGAGAAATTGGAAGAAGCGCTAATCCGCCGCGAGAGGGCTTCGAAAACTACACCTTCCCTTGAATTCTCCACCGACGATGAGAAGATGACCATCCTTGAGATACTGGCAACAGCACCCAACCACAACGCTACATTCCTCCTCATCCTCTCATTTTTACAGAACATTGTAAATCAGATCATCGAGGTATCGAAGCCGCGTCCAGAGGACAATAATAAGAGGGCAAGCGCGGATATGAGTCTCCCTTCCAGTCCACAAGCAAAGTTTAGGAGGAAGACACTAAGTAAAGTGCCTGAAGTGGCTGTTCGACAGCTTATTGTGAGGAACTATGCCATCGTCTTTGCGGAATACTTGGTCAAGTGGAAGGATGGGGGAAGGGAGAGGGACAAGGCAGCTAGTAAAGAGAGGATGGTCAGAGTGCTGGAATTGTTCTTAAAGCAGGACTGTTAGTCAGTGGTGGATGAGTGTGATTGGTCAGCGGCCGGAGATATGGTGTATAAGGATATAGTGATACCCGATCAACTTATGAACAGTAGCAATTCGATATCTGCAAGTGCTGTATTCACTTTCTTTTCGGATATATGTGCCTCAAGATAGACTATTTTATAATCGCGACAGCAGGTAGATTTCTGTCGGTCAGAATTGTCCAGCGTTCTAGATGCCCCCAACGCGCACTTTACCACACAAAGAATAGCGCACCATGCATAAATCCAAACGGAACCTAGCGCAACCAAGATATCAAAGGTTGCGCTTCCTAAAATCGCTCTCCAGCTCCTTCTACAACTCTACACTCTCAATCCAACGTTCATCGTAACATCCGAAATGTCTTCCGTAGCCCCTGCTTCACAAATACATCTCCGCACGCCCCCCGAGCCAGGCAAAAAGTCTACATCCAGGACCTACCTCATCTACTTCGTCACCGGTAACCCTGGCCTTGTGGAGTATTACCGCACGTTCCTAACACATTTGTACGGCCTATTAAGTCAAAACACGGCATCTGATCGCGATGTGGAATTCCAAGTTTACGGGAGGAGTTTATCTGGGTTTGAAATGAACAATGCCGAGATTAAGACGATGAAGTGGCGGAAACAGCCGCCATACGGCTTGCAAGACGAGATTCGGCATTCTGAAGACGAGCTAGCAGATTTAGTAGAAGAGGTTAAAGAGCAGGGAGCTAAGGATGTCAGAGTAATTCTGGTAGGGCATTCGGTGGGTGCGTATATCTCTTTGGAGATTATCAGGAGGCTGAGGGCGCACGGCATGGCGGGAGAGGACTTTGAGACGAGGGTTGTGGGGGCGATTGGGTTGTTTCCTACCGTCGTGGACATTGCGAGGAGTGAGAATGGGATGAAGGCTTCTGTAAGTGGATACTACCGCCAGTGTGAAGATAACCCGAAGCCCTGATGGGGCGCATCTTCTTACTGCTCTTTCTGGTACATGCTAACAGTCTCGTACAGCCGTTCCTCAAGAACTCAAGCTTTGCAACCTTCGCGGCACTCTTCGTCAATTTCCTAACCTTCCTCCTTCCCATCTCCCTCATTGCAAGCCTAGTAGCAAAATTCATGGATTTCCCCTCTGACGCCGCTCAAACAACCGCTGCTTTTGTCAAATCACCCCACGGCATCCACCAAGCCCTGCACATGGCGCGCGACGAAATGTTCCAGATCGACACCGACATCTGGGACGAAGAAGTCTGGGGCGCTGCTGCCTCAGAGCCCGCTACCAAGCATCCGCATCCTCGACCCATCTTGCGCTTTTTGTTTGCACGCCAGGATCATTGGGTTGCGGATGCGACTAGAGATGGGCTGATAAATAGTCGTGGAAGATTTAGTCGCGGGGATGGTGTGGACGAGATGGAGGGGCAGGTTGAAAACTGGAAACCTATTATGGAAATTGATGAGAGAGAAGGGTGGCCACACGGATTCTGTATTCGCCATGGGGTACCGGTTGCGGAGAGGGTGGCGGGGTACGTGAAGGCGATTGTGGCGCAGGATGTGGCGAGGAAGTAGTGGTTCTCAGACTGGTAGTCTGTTGAAGCTATGTCGACTCCTACTTGCATGATGTAACGTGGACTTGGGCAAGATTTGTTGCGAGGTTGAAGATGTGACTCATCCCAAAGTCATTGCAGAGTCACCACCTCTACCGTAGGCAAGTATATAGACAACGACTTTGGGCAGGCAGCTTAGCAAACCACCGTCACCAAGTGTTTTAATGTCTAAATTGCCTACAGAAACTACTAATAGCAAGTATATCCATCCAGCTTAAGCGCGAAAGCTAGAAGAAGGCTGAAGATAAGGCGCACGTGATCGGAAGTCCCAAACCCCATAACTTCTCCACCTCAACCACTTTCAGCCTGCTCGAACACCGTTTCTTTCCAACTCAAGGCCTCTTCACCTTGCCCTCCGCCGGCAGCGCCGGCGATGCGTTTACTATGACACGTAAACTCCATAAATCTTTAGGCTCTCACAGTCAGCCTTATCAATACGACGAGCTGCCTTGCGACGGATCCTTTCGTTGCCTTATCCTCCACCGTGGCACAGGCAACGACCCACTCACATGCAGTCTGCAGACAGCATCCTTGTCGAAAACAAAGTTCGAGGCTATATCGTACGTATGGGGAAAGAGCAAGAAGAATAAGAATATCATCTGCGATGGCCGTGTTGTCAAGATCACGAAAAGCCTTTCCAACGTACTGCGACGTCTTCGGCTTCCTCATAGACGGCGTAAGCTTTGGGCTGACGGGATCTGCATTAATCAAGACGATCTGTCTGAAAAAGGCCATCAAGTTGCGATCATGGGGGAGATTTACCGCTCAGCGAAGCGTGTCTTGATCTATATTGGATCCGATGATGGTGGCTATGAGCCGCAACTGTGCGCTTTGCTGGGGCACGTTGATCAAATGATTAACGAAACCTTCGAGCAGATGTACGTGTTTAGAAATTCTTTCCCCTATCCTGAAAAAGATGATCCCATTTTGTTCGACTCGCGATGGAAATCTCTACTCCACCTCTTCCGTCAAGATTGGTACAAGCGCGGTTGGGTGGTCAGGGAAGCCGCGTTTGCACAGTACGGTCTGGTCATTTGGCACCAAAGTGAATTCAGCTGGGAAAAGTTGATGCGAATATTCCTTTGGCTATCAACGCGTGCGCACCAAGTTATCATTGACAATGATTTGCAAGAAGAGCCGGTTATGTGTCATCGTGAAGCTTTCAGAGTGCGCAATAAGGCTTTCGCTCAAGCCTTTTTTGAAGAGCCAGCGCGGCAACCACTGCTAGAAACGCTCAACAACGCAAAAGTTTTGCGACTGTCAGATCCCCGCGATAGGATCTATGCCTTTATTGAATTATCAGAAGACGCCGAATGGTTGGTTGATGTACAACCGGACTATAACCTGGCCCCTCTGGAAGTTTATCGACAATTCGCAATGCAGTACATGCGAGAAACTAAGGTTACACGCATCCTGGATTTTGTTGCTCATGGACTCGAATTTGAAACCCCTGACATACCGTCATGGATACCTCGCTGGGATATTGATGGTTATTCTCTTTCGTCATTTATCGAAGGCTATGAGGCAATACTAAGTTCACGTGATGGGTCCTTTCGTGAGCCAGAAATCATAAGCCATGGAGTTATTTCCGTACGGGGCGTTGTTACAGACGAAGTACGATACGTTTCAGATACGTTCGAACTTGACTCACCGACGCTGCAAACGGCGGCAGAGCTATGGAATGCCATTAGTCATGTGCTTGAAGACTCACCTTACAAGCCTTCTCATAGACTTTACGTTTTCCTTGATGCTTTGTGCTCAGGTACATTTTTTGGAGAGTGGTCACATTGGCTAGAATACAGAGCTGCATTCATGGCAGACATTCAAGCCGAGGTTGAGGCACTTGTATCCAGCAAAACATCAGGTCAGGAATATCGACCGTTGAAAACCGGTGGCGGTGGAAGTCCGTACTTCGAGTGGGTCACGGTCAATAAGAGCGACCGCAGATTCATCGTTACAAAGCATGGATACATGGGTCTAGCTCCTGCTGTTACTCAGAAAGACGATTTATGCGGAATTATATTTGGTTGCAAAACGCCTTGCATCTTAAGACCAACCGCTCAAGAGCAACAATACAAGTTTCTCGGCGCGACGTGTCTGATGGGCAAGCGATTTTACGAAGTAGACGGCAATACATTTTTCACGTTTCCGCTAGGTCACGAGATTAGCAAAGACTGGGTAGAATGGGACGTGCAAGAACAGGATATCTATTTAAATTGAAATCGGGGGGTTTTTTTTGGGGCAGATACCCTTCAATCTTTCTTCTCTTGTCTTATAGCTGCAGAACATCGCGGATCAGGACACGACTAGATAAATCTTGCATCGAATTTAGAAAGGTGGGCAGAAAGATTAAGATATTACACTACACCGTATCAAGGTCATCTCATCGCCAAGCCAAAAAGTTTCCAGAAATTGACTATACATTCTTTCGAAGTGTTGTATTGCATATAGGCTTGTCTTGGAACTGCATCCAGTGCATGCCTTGAGCACGAACCCCCCCGTATTCTCTACCCGAGTGTATTCCTACCCCCTACCCCATGAACAAGCCTCTCTCTCCGCCCTTACGATACGTTCTTGGCTAGAAAGGTAGCTGTTCAAGATCGCCATAGTGCTCTCCTATATCTCGCTCGGCGTCGCGACGACGCCACCGAGCAACCTTGTCCCCGCTGGCGGAGGCATCAGCTCCTCGTGCCTGCTTGCACTTCCGACTGGGAAGACGGACCATTTGCAGAGCTGGATGGTTTCGTGTATCGCAATTGCAAAGGCACCTGTGTTTACACTGCCCTCTGTAGATGCTCCACTTTGGGGAGTGCCCTTCTCTAGGGTAGATACAGCATTCTCTAGCAGGTCACCAACATCATGTTTGTCATGTTGGGTCGTCATCGAGTATTCCGACAGCTCTGCTTCATCAGTGATATCGATGGACGAGCCGATGAGGCTTCTCTGTTCTGAACTGTGATTCTGATGCGGCTGTTGCATCTGGTCCATGTCATCCACTCCACCCATTCTTCGCACGGGAAGAATACCGTCTTGTCGTCGGCCACTCGCTGAGTTATGCACGTTCACATTCATTTGTGTTGGAATACCACGGCTGCTTGGAGCAGCTATCTCCGTCTCTTGGGTTACGACTTCAGTCCGCGACTTTATTTTCCTACACCCGTCAAACGATCGCCTGTTATGATACTGTTCTCTCTGACGATATAAACCTCGGGTCTGTCTCGAAGGCGACCGATTCAAAGTGAATGGATGTAAGTGTCCTGACTGACGCCTCATCCAAAGAAGACACGAAAATGGCGGCAGTTAGCAATGTGATAATTGTAATGGTTTCAGCAGAATCCCGCCGGAAGTGATTATTCGTGACCAGCGTAGATGGAAGGTGCGTCCGCCAAGGATACTGGGCTGCGTATGTTTTCCTGCGCATGCGTGGACGACTTGGAATGGAGCAGTTTCAACAACAACATTACTGATTCGTAAGTGTAGGCCAGACTCCAGAAAACTATAGGATATGTTTTGTACTCCAAAGCTGCCAAGTTCCTTCGCTTTCTATCGCAATGGTTGTGCGCATGGTTACGCTCACAGTAAGTGTCTTGGCTGTTCATCAAGCGCAGAAGCCCGTGCGAAATACCTTGAAAATCAGAATGCCTCTACGAACATCCACAAGAAAATCTAATCTACCGTTCACTGAAACACTAGTTTTGTCGTTAGCAGTGCAAATTTTGTTGTCGACGATTCTGTTCCGCGTGGTATAGATGGAACGCAGGTCTATAGAGACAAGCAAGTGGCGAAGTGGCGAAGCAAAACAAGTTTTTACAGGTAGGAAGATGGTATAACTGCATTGCCATGGGTACCATGTGCGCTGGTGTGCTTGGAGAGGCCGTAAGGTATATTGGTCGTGTCATGCTCAGTCTGAAACCTTTAGCATGAACTACCTTGTTGTGTAAGTGCACCCGTTCACGGGGTGCGGGTATGTCTAACAACAGCCAGGAACCTCATCCCACTTACTATCGCACCTGAACTCCTGACTGCCGGTATCTATCTCTCCTTCTGTCGCATCATCGTCGCTATCGGTGCCGAGAACTCGAGGTTGAAGCACAAGATGTATACCTACATGTTCGGCAGCTGCAATGTGCTTGCTCTCGTCCTCCAGGCTATTGACGGTGGAATCGCCGCAACTGTCAGAGAAAAGCACGGCTCGAGAACCGGTGTTGATATAATGATCGCTGGTCTCATCTCCCAGGTCATCACCATGACTCTCTTCCTCGCTCTTTGGGCAGACTTCGCCTTCCGCGTATGGCGTGCAAAGATCTCAGGCAGGTTGTCGCCTACTCAGCCGCCCCTGTATGGCCACTTTCGATCTACGAAAAACTTCACTCTCTTCCAATGGAGTCTTCTCGCTGCGACTATACCCATCTTTATTTGCTGCATATACCGTGTCGCTGAACTTTGGGACGGCTTCAGCAGTGATCTCGCCAACCACGAAGCCACACTCATGATCTTCAAAGGGTCGATGATTATCCTTGCAGTTGCTGCGTTAACAGATTTTCACCCGGTCGTATATTTTCTGACCTTTGGGTGCCTGCAGGCAAGGGCTTTAGATCGATGGGAAAGTTCGTTCACGATCAGGCTAGCTCTAAAAAGCTAGAGCTAAAAAAAATAAGCTTTAAAGCAAGAGATACTTTACTAAAACCTTTATTAAAGCTTCTATTATAATAATAGCTGCTTAATATACTATAGCACTAAGTATAGTGTAGGCTACTTTCTTAGGGAAAAAAAAGTAAATAAGCAAGAAACTAAAATACTACTAAAAATAAGGTTACACTAGTAAGAGTATACTTAAAACAACCTTAAAGAAGGTATAAAATACTAATAGCTAAGTAAAGTAGTTACTTATAACTATATTTATATATAGTTAGAACATGTAGGCGCTTGTAGATAGCAGAGCTGCATAAACAATAATTTCTTTACAAGTCGGTTCAACTTACTGAACAAGAGTGGAACGGTACAGTCTATCAGCGTGTTGATCAGTCTGGGCATGCCGTTCGAAGCGGTCTGATATATTTCTTGGAGAATAGATGCTAAATCGAGTATGTATATTGTCATCAGGCCGTCGATAGATGAATGACGTTCATGTCTGGTGAGAGCCCGTGCGGCGTTCTGATGGTATGGGATACTCGTCATATCGATAGATTCCATGCTATAGTCATAAAGGAAACGATTGATCAATATCCCCGCTACTCTTACTACCGTAGGTCTAGCGTACCATGATCGATTCAACCCCTAGGCAGATATACCCAAGTAGACGTATGAATGCAGCCTACTTCCTTATGACGTTTGAAAAGTCTAGATCGAATTGTTGGCCGTGTGGATGTACAGTGCGCATAGACGTCGTAGAAGCGGAGCGCCAGTGGCCTGGTCTTTGGGTAGATTCTCGACTTTGAGACCTAAAGCTGGGGATGTGGCTGAGTGATCCTTAACGTCGCTAAAGATCGCGCATTTCCCCTTTCGGCTTGAATCACCGGCTTTCACCCTTACTTCGAGCTCTCCCTTCCTGTGCTTAGCCAACAACATGAACGAACAGCCTCGCCAACGTGACTGTTTTCAGCGGGAGACGACACAAATCTACAAGCATTCTCTTCGTCACCGCAAGCAATCCCTTGTTCATATGCACTATGCCACATTCACGATTAGCCGGCAAGCACGGTGCCACACATCCGCGTTGAATTGCCCCGTCCTTCCAGCCTTACGGAAACTATCCTCCATTCATAGCGCGCCGTCTACTGTCAGCGTTTTGGCGAACACTAGGTCTACATGTTGTTTCAGAGCTACATCCGTTCCGTCTTCACCCAATCCGCGCTAACGAACGTGGTTGCGGTGACCTAAATCGGGGACTTACAAGGCCTCATCTTTAACCCAGCCCGCATGAAGTCAGCCTCCTGATTTGCATTCTGGCCATGGTCAGCAAGGCGGATCCTCATCTGCATGTACTGCATGCCTCCAGAGTTTCAGATGGTAAAGTGACCAAGGCACCACGCTTCTGGTGCTTCTCTTATCTCCGCTTTACCATCACCTTGTTCATTCGCTCCAGTGCATTTATTCTCTATTGTTCATATCTAGCTCTTTAAGGACTAGAAGCAATCCAACCATTATCAGTGGGTTTCAGACTTACGACACCCGTCTGATTCAACCAACAACCTTTATCTTCCATTTTCCGCCATCAAACTCCTGAATCTACTGCGTATCGCGCTTCGAAGCGAACTCCTCTGAACCAAATTGCCATGGACGCGCATAGGCGACTCTCCAAAGCCCTCGAGGCTGCCAATGATGCTCTCCAGCATCTTTCGATAACACCGGACTTCGGTAGTCTAGATTGCACACATATCGATCGGCTACTCGCAAGAGTGGTTGACCTACCAATTGAAGGCAACCAAAGGAATAGCAGGAGAAACCTGCTTGTCATCCGTCAGTGGATGATCAGCGAAGGCCCTAGTGTCGTGCTTCTCGAAGTCCTGGGCCAGCTATATTGGCGGTTGGGGGAGCTAAACAGCAGCCAGTTCGACAAGTTCAAAGCGTCACTTCAGCAGCAGCAGCCATATATGTCCTTGGTACAAGACACGGACGGGGTAGCATTGGTAGTTCAACGCATCCAATATATCCAAAAATCCAAGGCGGATGCTTGTCAAGACTTTCTGTGTGAGTTGTCAGATCTTGTTGGTGCTAAAGGCAAGCGTTTCGCCACTGTAATTCTGAAGACAAATCGCTAATATGGAAAGTCGATTCGCCGATGCTCAGCATAGATGCTCTGCGAATAAGCTCTCGCAGTCCGACGCGATCTGTTCGCTCTCGAGACAGCATCTTATCACAAGAAACTGGTCTCGCAAGTCTCATCAAGTATGTGCCTTCTAGCACACTATCCGCTGCTGGAGATATGGAAAACTTCCTCATTGATTTCTACATCAAAGGCGTTTGCCCAGGCCGCACCGTTGCATTGCAGTCAAACGCATATACATCAGCCCTGCAAGTAGGAGATACCTGCTCAAGCACGCGATATGCCTTACTCAGCCTCTCGGCGTTGTATCTATGCGAGCAGCTCCCGAAGGAAAAAGATACCTACCATCAAGCCGAACTGTACTACTCCACGCAAGCGCTCCAAGCTCTTGCGTCACAAATCAATGATGGACACGAATACGATGGCGCTCTAGCTACTAGCATGTTGCTGATGCATTATGGCTTGATCAACCAGGACAATTCTCCTTTATGCTGGTCTTGTCACGCCAACGTACTCGACGCGATCCCCCCCGAGGTCATTGATCATCACTCTGATCCTGCCCTGTTTATGCGCAGTCAACTCATCCTAGCACGCACTGCGCAAACCTCTCATCAGTTGAGCAGAACCCGGCGATATTCGTTCGAGGCAATGAACTGGCTGGAAGATGTATCGCCAATCGAGTCTGCCAAAGTTTCTACCACCCTTGGAGTCTCACCTCGTTTGATTTTCCTCGTATCATCTGTAACCTCACTTCCGACCCGTCTAAACAGATTGAACAAGCTCATGTACGCTCAATTACAAGAAACGCAAATTCAAAATCTACAGCAGTGGAGTCCCGAGCAGGACGGGCCAGAGAAAGAAGTACTACTCGCTACAGCAGAAGCTTTCCGCCTTGCTACGATCATCTATCTGCGCTGTCACGTCTACGGGTAAGCTTCCGAATCATCCTAGTGCTTCCCTACCTACTCGCTAACTCGTACCTAGATTCACAAGGTTCCATTCCTCCATACTCGAACTCTCAGATGCGCTCCACACCTTACTTCTTTCGCTGCCAGTGAAAGGCCCCCTTTACACCGCCATCTACCCTGTCTGGCCCTTCTTCGTCGCTGCCGTCACCGCGAACTCTGACAAACGCGATCGTCTATACCAGCGCGTAGTGCCGATACGAGAAGGCGACAAGAACACGCTTCCGGCAGTGCTAAAGCGAATTAGCGGTATGCGTACATGGCTTGCAAATCAGGATGCCACATGCCAACGCCACGACGGCTGGTGGGACGAGATGCTCAGTCCCAGCTCTAGCACGATAGCACTAGGACCGCACCTGTTGTGCTTAGGCTGAGCTGCTTAATTAGCTGCCTTGTTTGATCTTGCCTACTCTTCTAAGACTACATAAGCTTTCTCCATTTTAACTTCACGAGTTGCAATCAAAACAATTTTCTTGACCTCGATTTCTACATCATATGTTCTAATTTCAATACATCCTAGCGAGTTATCGCATCGTCCGGCAATATGGTACATCTCAGCATTTGTCCTCATTCCCAAACCAATCACGCTATAACGTCTAAAATCTAATATCACTCATCTACATACCTCATTTCTGTTCATCGCGTAGCCCTTCCCCTTCTTTCTCCAACACTCTTCAGCATACAGAACTTCAACTCCACTTCCATCATATCTCGTAACCTAAGCGCTACGCTATCTCCCATCACCATGCGGTATCAGAATGCTACATAAGCCCTCGTCCCAGAGTCTCAACTCGCTCACCTCCAAGCCTCACGCCACGCCAGCAGCAACGCAAAAGACAAAAGCACGTATAAACCATACAAAGCACGATTAATCCGACGATACAAAGAAGAACGGCATCGGCTCTCGATGCGTAGCGTGCTCCGTCATCACTAATGCTAACGCTTATAAATTGGTTATGCGCGTTTACAGTACTGCACACTGGCATATTCCTCCCCATGATATCGTACTTCTCGACTTTGGAGACGGCATCAGCGATGGATTTGTCGTAGGCTTTTTTTCTTCTCCCGCGCGTTTCATCGTGTCGGCTTGGACTTGTTCTTGGCGAACCTTGAGCCAGTGTTTGTTCTCGTTTTGCTCAATCAGCGTGTTGTCGTAAGTCTTGGCTTTGTGGATGCATTCTAGTGTTGGGAAATAGCAGTTTGCTTCTGCCATTGGGGCGCGTGAGACGTCGGTGTTGATGTACCAGGGTATGTGTCGTTGGTAGCTACGAGGCCGGGCATGGTGAGCGTGGTGAGCCATGTTGCGACACTGGCGGCAGCTTCGGTTGCGGCTTTCATGTAGAGTGGAGTGATTTTGAGATACTTGTATGTGTGTGTATGTGTGTGTGTGTATGTGTGTGTGTATGTGTGTGTGTGTATGTGTGTGTGTATGTGTGTGTGTGTATGTGTGTGTGTGTATGTGTGTGTGTGGTATTTGTAGACACGACGGCGAAGCTGAAGGGTTCTTAGACAGGCATTGTAAACATGAGGTATTGGAATGCGAAGCTATCGACGATAGAGTCCTCAGAAGCCAGCACCTGTCTTTATTCTTCGGTGACTGTTTGTGTGCCGATCATAAAGTCCAGACTTGGGGCCTCCTAGAGCACAAAGCAAGTACAACACAAAGAGTAAAAAGTTCACATTAGACTTTGTGACATTGGCATTTGATCTGTCGGTATCCACATTTACTCCTCAAAATCAGTTTACGAAGACCCTAGAGTATGCCTGGATGCTCAAATTGCAAAAGCGCAAAACCGTGATATCGCTGCGCTGAGAACATTGGAAGACAATCATGACAAAGACCTGACGCGCGCAACTCAAACCGATAGAGAAATGTCACATTGAAATAAGTAATAGCCCATATTTTCCAAACTCAATCATCTCTGGACCGCATCTGCAGAACTGAAGTCAGAGTTGTTTTTCGTGGGACGCTCGATGTGCAATTACCCAGAGAATGGACGAGAAGGCGGAAAGCGGGTAGCGCACGTAGAGCAGGGTGAAGAGTCAGAAGAGTCGGTCTGAAAGTAGTTTCCGTGATAACTGTGGAGATTCCAGATGACCAAACTGATGTTGCCAACACGTATATCG
Source organism: Alternaria gansuensis (assembly GCA_009289805.1). NCBI lineage: Eukaryota > Fungi > Ascomycota > Dothideomycetes > Pleosporales > Pleosporaceae > Alternaria > Alternaria gansuensis. The sequence goes on along the minus strand of WBOK01000189.1, from coordinate 108,162 downwards.
CTTTCTTAGGTTTCAGGGTGTGTCGTCGCTCGTTCGGCGAGGGCGAATATCGACCGATTTGGTATGCAGCCGGAAAAAAGTACACGAAAAGGGTATCGATCAAGTCCAGAATACATTTTTGAAACTGCCCGCCATTACTCTTTTGACCTCAATCAGATAGCTCTTTGCTGCTCTGACTGGATATTAATGGCCTCCATTCTTTCTGAAGTTTAGCAGTTGGGACAAGCTTGCCAAACTGCATCCGCTCTTGAGGAAGTCATGGCTAATGAGCTCTCCTGCGCTTGCTCGTGACTTCACATCTACACAAAGGCAGACTGACAAGAACGCCTTTAGTTCCTTGGACAGTTTGTCTGGCTTCTTGAGACGAGGAGTGCCGTTGGTAGCAATAAGATATAGAGCCTTGAGGGGTTCCTCGTTCAGGTACGGTGGTTCGGACTCGATCATCTCAATAGCCATAATACCCAGGGACCAGATATCGACCTTGTTGCCATACTCTTTCTGCTTGACGACTTCAGGGGCCATCCAATATGGAGTACCGACCATTGTCGCACGCTTACTGCGCTGCTCGGTAAGCTTCGCACTAAAACCAAAGTCGGCTATCAAAGGTTAGCAAGCGTTAGTGGAGGATGACTGATTGGGTACATACTAATCTTGACATTGCCACGGCCGTCGAGTAAGACATTGTCACTCTTGATGTCTCGGTGAATGATGTTCAAGTTGTGCAGATACTCAAGCCCCTTGCAGGTCTGGTGGTTGTTAGCGCCTGTTTCGTGAAATGTGTGTTACGGATCTTACCTCAAAGCAAATGGTCGCAATCTGGTCTTCGCTGATGGAGGGGTTGTTGTCAATGATGTCGGTCAAAGCACCTCCCTCCATAAACTCCATAACAACCCAAAGTTCGGAATGCTCTTCTTGCAGGAAAGCATCCAAGAAATTGACAATGTTGGGATGCTTGCTGTCCTTCATTACGATGATCTCGTTTACGATCAGTTCCTTACGTGGCTGGTTGCGTAAATCCATCTGTTTGATAGCGACCTGCGCACGTGGGCCGTTCTCTTGCATGACCCTTCTCGCCATGGGCGAAGTTGCACCTTCACGGATACGAGCAACGTAGACAGAGCCACTGGCACCTTGACCAATCTTCTTTTGCTTGTTGTACGAGTCCAGTGGTCGTTCCTTGGAAACGACTTCTCGGAGCTTCGCCATGACCTCGCTTTCAGACATGCTAGACATGCGTACATCCTTGCGTGCTGGCTCCTCTTTGGGCTTAGCTGTAAGAGCCTGCTCGGCCTTCTTCACAGCATCACTGACGGGAGCGTTCTGAGGCTTGGCAACGTTCAATGGCTTGGGTGCAGCGGATGAGCCCTGGTATTGCTTTTGCTGTTGGTTCTGACCATTAGCGACTCTCGGAACCTGGCTACTCGAACCTTTGTAACTGTTGTTTGGTTGGATCGGCGGTCGCTGTTGAGTTGATGATGTTTTGGCAGGAGAAGTGCTATAAGCACTGTTCTGTTGCTGAGGTGCTGGAGGTGCTGGACGCTGCGCAGCCATCTGGCGTGGAGCCTGCTGTTGCTGCTGCTGTTGGTTTTTTGCAGCGCCTGGAGTCGACGGTGCAGGGCGACTGGGGTTGTATCTCTGGCCTGACGGGCTCGAATCTCGCGAATCGTAGCCACCTCCGCCAATCTCTTGCTGCGCCAGGGGAAGTTTCTTCTGTGGTAGCGAAGCGTTGTATGCATCCAATTCCTCGCGTTGTTGTCGCTCATATTCCTGCCTTTGCCTCTCGCGGTCGCGTTCACGTTGTAACCTGGCCTGCTCTTCTTGTCTCCTCTTCTCCTGCTCGTAACGCTCCTGCTGTGAGGAGGCGCTCTGCTGTCTGCCATAGCCTTGGCTATAACTGTCTTTGCGTTGGTAGTTGCCAGGTGGTGCAGGGCGTGGGGGCGCAACGGAATTGCCGCTGCCACCATATCCAAGCTGCTTCTCCATTCCAGCGTTTGTTGGTGGGGTCGGAGTGAGACTTGGGTATTGCTGAGGATCTTCAGATCGTTTGACGAGTTTTTCAGTGTAGAATTCCAGCACCTCCAGGACGGCCTTGGGGTTCTTGGCGTAGTCGTCTTTGGTGAGGGCAGACGCAGTGAGAAGCTTCTCCCATTCTACTGGCAGACCGACGAAAGCTCCGCTGTTGGGATCGAAGCCTACATGTACTCTGTGCGTGAAGTTGGTGGGGTTGCTGACACCGCCCATGCTGGGACATCGCTGGTAGATGCTATCGATCCACGAGTAGACTTCGTCGTCGGTCTCGACTCTGCATGTAATAATCTTGGTGGGGCCATCGCGGGGTGGGGAGGAGCCTTTGCTGCTGTTGAGGGCGCGGGTGATTTCAAAGGATAGCGGCTGCGTATCTGATCGCTCGACACCAAGGATGTCTCGCAGTTGGATTGTGTTTGATACTTTTGACGCATTAGGGCTCTTGAAGAAGTTCAGCTCGAATTCGCGCAGTACCAGCCAGCGGTCAGCCCAGACAAAAGATTTAAATAAGCCTTCATCTTTTACTTTAACCATGCCCTCTTTAACCGTAGCCGTCGTCGAGACGCTTCTCTCGGACTGAGTGCGAATGAGCGACATTTGCGAACCGTTGCTGAAGGCAGGCGACTGCATACTCAGGCCAGCCATGTTGCCTGGCAGGGTGTTGCTGGTGTTGGGAGTAAGGGCAAGGCGGGGACGGTCGGTGGGCGGTCGCGGTGCGGGGCCAGGGTTCATGAATTGTTCGCGAGAATACATGCTGATGTACCAAGGTCAGCGGACGACTTGGCAGGTGACGGGTTGATTGACACGGAGCAAGTAATGCCGCAATCGTGTGGGGGGTGAAAGGACAGTGTTTGTAGCGGACCGAAGGGACAGCTAGGAGAAGAGGTGCAAAGTACTCACATGCGCGGAAATTATCGTTCAAACAACAGGGGGGGGGATTATACAGTAGCCTCGGGAGCGTGTTTACACAGCCTCCAGTGCGGCCAGGCAGTCGAGGGAAGTGGTGAATAGCGGGGTGAAGCGTGCTCAATCAAGTGAGCAAGTAATTAGCGGGGCGACGTTCAGCGAGGATTCAGTCTCTGTAGAACGAGGCAGAGGCCTCGGCGGAGGAGTCGAGGACGTGGAGTCGTGGGAGGGGGGTCGCGTCGAGTAGAGTAAGCAGCAGTGCAAGGTCGGGCTGCAGCACAGCGGGATGCCAGTCCTGAAAGCGAGCGGGCGCGGCTGCCAATTCCAAGTCGCAAGTCGCAAAGCGTCGCACCGAATCGGGTTCAGCGAGGATGCCACATTCGAGGACGGCAGAAACAGGGAAGATGGGGGAATTTGGTAGGTGGCGGGCGAGAGCGCGGTCGTGTCTGGTACAGACAGTCGTGGTAGTGTATTGGGTGGAGCCCTTTCTCCTGGTTGGCTGTGGGGCGCCTTGGGGGCGACGGCGCGCTAAATCAGCACGGAACCTTCGCTCACGTGCACCTCCAGGCTGGCTCTCCCAGCTCCTTTGGACGTCGAGCCTGAAAGGAAGACGCCGCTGCAATTCCCTTCGCCTTGTGCGCCCGTTGGCTGTTGCGACACCAAGGACACGAGATGGCCAGCAACATCATTTCGCTGCTGGCGTTTCATCAGCAGACAGGCGCGACGGCGGCATTGGGTCCGGCTTGATCGCCCGGCGGGGGCAGGTATAAGACGGCGCTCAGCGTTTCACGACAGAGCAAGTCGCCATCTGAAACCCTTCTGTGTGGCACCCAAAACCTTCCACAGCCGCCACACTTGTGTATGTTTAGAAACCGGGCCGCTTACTATGCAGCATGTTTGGCTGCTTGGGCTGTTTGGACGCTTGGCTGCTTGGCTGCTTGTTCAAAAGAAGCGTCCTCTGCCAAACCATGGAAGGACCCACGTTGTGTCGCATGTCATTGCTGTCTGTCTCTGTTCTTACAGTTCCCACTATGCCTCCAATCTGGACGTGGCCATGTGCATCTGGATAGGTATAGCGACCGCTTCCACTACATCTCATACTATATGGTTTCACGTCCCACGGCGCTTGCTACATCAGGTACAAGCCGACATGTTTCAACCGTCTGTTGGATCATGGCCGCCTCTAACCCCACCAATACAGCCACCCACCACCCCTGTCCCGACACCCGACCATGCACGTCATTAGCACACACATGTGCATAACGTCAAGGCCAACCGCCAGAGCCTGCTCGGACTGCGCAGCGACTACCCTTCAGCAGCTTTGGTTCCCTCCGGAGATTTAGCCTACTCTACACCCCAAACACCCAAGACGTCTCTTTCGGTGCCCTCCTGCTTCTTCCCCTTGCGCGCTTCGAGTCCCTTCACCCTGCGAACGGATAGGCCAACAGCCAGAGGGCCGAGGATGGTACACACAACAATGGCCCACGTCACGACGAGGAAGATGTCGGTTGGCCCGCCAGAAGTGTCCCCGAAGACGCCTTGAGATTCAGCCACGCCGGAGATTAAGAAGCCAATCTCTCCGCGGGCGCACATGGCGAAGGCGAGGATGAGTGGCGGCTGTAGCGACAAGGGCTTTGGTGGGTTGGGTGAGGATCGTGCCTCGCTTTCAGTACTGGTTGACGAGGCTGCCGGACATGCTTGCGTTGGGTTAGCTCCTATCTGCGTTGGAGTTGCTCCTGCCTGCGCAGACGGTGCTGTGCGGTCGCTCCTTCCCCACAAATGAGGCACTGATGGCAGACGCACCTTGCCCAGAACCCTGCTGGGTGTTTTTTTGCTTGGGGAAACCGAGAATCGGACGAGCCAGAGACCACACACTACCTTGGCAAATGCCATGAGGACAGCGTAGACGACACCTCGCCAGACTATAGCGCCCCTGAACATGCGCGTGATGGGTATGGAGAAGCCGACGGATGCGAAAAAGAAGGGCTGCAAGATCTTGGACATTGCGGGATGGTAGTAGTAGTGGTAGATGGATGCACCACCTGTCGCGTCCATGTGCTCGCCTTGGTTCTTTGACGCATCCGGACATGGGCCTTCAGAGCTCTCAAGGACTGGACCAGCAGCTGCCTGGCTCTTCTCAGCCATTGCGCCTGTAGCCGAAGTTCTAGCCGGGTGAGGCACGTCAGAGTCCCACCAGCTGATGCTGGCTCCTGCGACGTATGCAGCGAACAGGTTCGACGTGCCTGAATATGTAGCTCCTGTGATGAGACCGAGGAGAATTAACGTGTGAATTGCGAAAGCCGTTGGTGCACGCTGTAGCAGGGCATTCAATCGTGCGCCCGGGTGAGCTTCGCGGTGCGCATTCAGCCACACAGTCAAGGGCTTTGCGACGAAAAGACAAACAACCGGAGCAACGACAGCAAAAGCAACTGAAACAAGGACCGGGCGAACAACCGTGACCCAGCTAAAGCCATGACCGCCCAGGTTGGAGATGACCTTCACCATGACCAGCCCTACAACGTCGTCCATCATAGCCGCACTTGTAAGGACAACGCCTAATCGAGTGGTTGCCAAGCCACTCGAGCCGAGAACCGTAAAGGTTGTGCCCAAGCTGGTAGAACACAATGCAGCTCCAGCAGCGAAAGCTTGTACTGGGGCAGCATCCAGCAGACCTTGCAGAGTGTAGGAGAGACCGATAGGAACTGCGATTCCAGTGAGAGCGACACCAGACGAGAGGGCTAGGTTCGCTTTGAGAGATTGGAACGAAGTAGAAAGACCACCTGCTGAGAGTTGGAACGACGCCATGGGTAGGGGAGGGAGTTAGCCAGGGTAATGCAAGCATGTGACGAACCTTCGTAGACAAGCAGAATCAATCCAAGATAGCCTAGCTGCACAACCGTCTCTTCCAAGCTCTGAGATAGCCATTTCGCGCCTGGAGTGCCCCATGCGATGCCGACCAAGACCTGGCCCAGCAGCCCGCAGTACAGCACTCTATCCAGGGCAGCGTTGACAAGGTTGAGGAAAAGAAGAAAAGACGCGAGAATGAGGATAACGACTATGCCGGGCTCGTGATATGGCAGCGATGCGGCGTCCTGAGACGCGTCTACAGCCATGATGCAGGCACGAGCGCTGGACGGACACTATGCGTGCGACGCCTGCTGGCATTGGCGTTATGCGGCCACGAGGCAAGTTGACATAGGGTTGCAGATACGGCACACGTCTTCTGGATATTGTCCCCGTGGCAGCGACAAAGACTGGAAGAAGAGTTTTGCTATCAAGATACCGCGAGTACAGGCCTGGCCAAGCAGAGCAGACTTGCGCCCGTGTCTGTCGATCCAGGGGCCCCGCTAACTTGAGGGCCAGGGTGCAGCGACAGCCGAAGCCGCGCCCGCAGCCAGCCAGCCATCCATTGTTTTGGCTGAATACTTGGGAAAACACGCCTGAGCAATCGCATCGCCAGCAAACATCGCGTATCCACCCCGACATATTCCTACCTGCATGCGCCCAGTACGTGTGAGAGCGCTGATGCACACTAACCATGGCGCCGCTTGAACAGCAATGGGTCAAAGTCCAGCAGAAGACATTCACCAAATGGTACGCTGCACCCCACCGCTACCCCGGGTCCCCTACGCTACTGACGACACCAACTGCAGGCTGAACAGCAAGCTCAAGATCCGCCAAGTTGAGATCAAAGACCTCATCATAGACCTCTCCGACGGTGTAGGTGCCCCGCTTGCGCCCTCGACATGGCCTCTCCCCGCTTCCAGTTACTAACGCCCCCCCCTCCCCCCCTAGATCATACTCATCCACCTCCTCGAGATCCTCAGCAACGAATCCCTCGGCCGCTATGCCTCGCGCCCCAAGCTGCGCGTGCAGAAGTTTGAGAACGTCAACAAGTCGCTGGACTTCATCCGAAGCAGGAGGATCCAGCTTACCAACACCGGTGCCGAGGACGTCGTCGATGGCAACAGCAAGATCATCCTGGGTCTGATATGGACCCTCATTCTTCGATTCACCATCAGCGACATCAACGAGGAGGGTCTCAGTGCAAAGGAGGGTCTGTTGCTGTGGTGTCAAAGGAAGACGGCCTGCTATGATGAAGTCGAGGTCCGCGACTTCTCCACGAGCTGGAACGATGGACTGGCATTGTAGGTGCAAGGCTCTACACTAAACAACTGGCCTAACATCAGACAGCTGTGCCCTGCTCGACATCCACCGTCCCGATCTCATCGACTACGACAGCCTGGACAAGAGCGACCACCGCGGAAACATGCAGCTTGCATTCGACATCGCCTCCAAAGAGATTGGTATTCCCGATCTCCTCGACGTCGAGGACGTATGCGACGTAGCGAAGCCCGACGAACGTTCGCTCATGACCTACATTGCCTACTGGTTTCACGCCTTCTCGCAGATGGAACGCGTAGAGAATGCTGGCCGAAGAGTCGAGAAGTTTGTCGCAAACATGCAGGGAGCGTGGCAGATGCAGAACGACTTCGAGCGACGCATGCGCGAGCTGCTGGACCAGATCGCCAAGCAGCGCACACAATGGGAGGAAGCCAAGTTCGACGGAACGTACGCAGACGCTAGGAACCAGTCAACCGAGTTCACAGCATGGAAGCGCAAGAGCAAGCGAACTTGGGTAGCTGAGAGGTCGGATCTAGTAGGACTCTTGGGAAACATCAGGACGAAACTGGCCACATACCGATTGCGCCCCTACGACCCACCCGCAGAGCTGAGTCTTGAAGCACTAGACACGGCGTGGACAGGCTTGATGAAGGCCGAACGGCAACGTTCCCAAGTCATCAACGAAACCATCAGAGACATCAAGAACGCCCTGCGCAAATCCTTCGCCGACAAAGCAAACGACTTTGCTCTGGCTCTCAACACACTCTCTACATCGATATCAGCGTTGGAAGGCGATGTTGAGGACCAGTTGGAGCATACCAAGGAAATCAGCAAGTCGCTTGCACCCTTGGACGAATACCTCAACCTCATAGCATCTATCGACGCGCAATGCGCCGAAGCGAACATCGAGGAGAACGACTTCACAACATATACTTACGATGAGCTGGAATACGAGCTAAGTTTGGTCCGCAGTTCCGTATCAAAGAAGCTTGCCTTCCTCGAAAACCAAATGGTTGCACGTAACATGACCAACCTTACTCCCATACAGCTCGAAGAATTTGAATCAGTCTTTAGGCATTTCGACCGCGACGTATCCAACTCGCTAGCCGAACTAGAGTTCTCGGCAGCTTTGGCAAGTCTGGGCTTGGTGTACGATGAAGAGGAGATGCATGAAAGGTTCCGCGAGACTAGTGGTGGCAAAGACCATGTCACCTTCGAACAGTTTATTCGTTTCATGGTAGATGAAACAGAGGATCAAAACACTGCGGAGCAGGTCTTTGAGTCTTTCAAGGAGGTCGCTGATGGCAAGGTGAGTCCATATTCCCACATTCCCTCGTTTTATCACCAGCTACTGACTGACCTCCTACCAGCCATACGTCACAGAACTCGACCTCCGACATTCTCTTGTCCCGGATGAAGTCATCGAAGATCTGCTCGCCACCATGCCCGGGCACAAAGGCCCAGATATGCAAGAAGACCGTGACATTCCCAAATTTGACTACATCACCTACATGCAGCGTTACATGGGTGCCGACCGTACCAACGGCAACGTCGCCGAGGAGGTAAATGGCGAGTAGGACTCGACCAATCTCGAGCATAGGGTTCTTCTTACCCCAGCGTTTGTATAGCGCCCATGAAGAAGGAAGAGTTTTTGGATGTCAGCAAGGATCGGATGTTGAGGTTTTAGCGTTACATGGTCTCGTTTGGTTTTGCATAGTGGCCGTTTTGGAGTCACTCCGTCATTGGATACTGAGTACAAATGCAGGGGGGAAGGAATGGAAAGGCTGATTGGAGTAAGGCGCGCTTGCATATTCAACGCTGGATACCACGCAGATAGGTAGAATCAATTGAAACCAAGTCGTAATTACTCATTTTGACTACTTCCAGTATCCAACTATGTTAACGACCGGCCTAGTCTATCTTTAGCTTAATCCACTTATTCCGTCAAATATGACCATGCCTTCATACCACATGGTTACATTCTTACATGCCACAAGCATTGAATGACCTGGTGGGAGTTGAACGCGTCAAAGGAAGTCGTGTACCCCCTTCTGACAGGTGGATCAGTAGCACGAAATCCAGACTGTGATTGTGAGCCCCGCAAGGGAATACCTCTACCGCGAGGCTTCTGTGAGAAGACCCACTGTTGTAAGTAAATTTTTTTATTTTTTTATCAATTATTATCATAATTTTGGGGGCTCACCACCCCCATTTGCAGCCACTTCCTCAATTAACACCGAGCAAATCCGGCAGGTCAATCAAATTCCTCTGCATCTCCTTACACATTGCCAAAAACTCCTTCTTGTTCAAATCAGTTGCAAACTCAATCTTGGCACCACTAATAACCTTCTCCTTGTCCGCCGCCTTCGCACTCCCCGCTTTCCCCTTCCCCTTCCCCCTGACAGCAGCCCCGGCAACACCGTCTTTTCTCATCGCGCGGTCGCCTCTATCAATCGGTACCCTCAGGCCTTTGATCTTCACCTCCCTGCTCCCGTCGTCTTTGACCTTGATGGGGTTGACAGAAGAATTGAGGTAGAAGGCTAGGTAACCGTTTCTGAAGTCGGCAGAGAAGTGGATCAGGGCGATTATGGCACCTGTGTCATTGTCTTCCCAGACGCGTAGGTTCTCGAGGCCGCACATTTGCTCGGCGTAGGAAAAGGACTTGGAGAGACCTTCGTGGATGCGCATGGTCTTTTCTGTTCGAAAGGTGGCGAGGAGGGTGCGGCCCATTAGTTCGTTTTGGAAGAGTGCTGCTGCTAGACACGTTTTTCAGTCGCCTTCGTCTTGCAGAGATGCTGTTTCGACAACTTACCTCGAGGCGAGTCGAAGACATAACTGACCCAGCTTGTCTTTTCTATGTGTGCAGGCCGGTTGCCGTGCTTGATGTCGTGGAACTTGAGCTCACAGGGTACTGTGATGGAGACTTTGCCTGGGTTGAAGTAGCTAGAGTACGGAATGTAAATTTGATCATCTTCCATGCGCAGCTCTACACGCGTGGTGTTGTCGTCGCTAAATGCCCACACGGATGTCACAACGCGCACCGCTCTAGTCTCAGAGTCGGTTACGCGTTTCCGAACAACGGCGATTCTGCACTCTTCGGAAGCTTGTATCATCTCGACGTCTCTAGGATCGTCCTGGTTTATCCGATGCGAATATTCGACGAGCGACCCGCGACTATTAGTAGTTAGCAAAACCACTCACGCATACTCATAAGGACAGGACTGGGAAGGAAGTTGACTTACACATCACATAAAACAGCGGAGTTGCGGAAAGCTTCCTTTTCAAAGGCAGCTTTCTGACTAGCAGTCGTGGAGCTTCTTTGAAGCTTCTTGATCTCTGGCGAGGAAGGATATGGGCTTAGCTTGACCTGTGAGGTTTGCGTAGATGTCCTCTCAAGCTCAAAAGGCGAGCCCAGTCTCATAGCTGGAGGTGGAAGGAGTGTTAGATGTCGGCTGTCTGTCTTTTGACCTGGCTCGAGTTCTTCTGGTGTCCGCGGAAGAGGCAATGTCTTCTTAGTCGATGTTGATTGTTGTCGACTAAGATGAGAGTCGTGCAACAATGGAAGTGGACTTTGCCATCCGGCTGAACTTGTACCAGCGTCGGACGATGCATAGCTGCTGCTAGAGTACCGCAGAGACGAGCCGCCGAAGCTGAATTCTGAAACCCGTTTTTGAGAGGGTGACGATGCTCTTGACGTAGACAGGGTTTCCGTTGGAGATGATGATGGAACAGGGGCGTCATCATCGAACTTGACCAGCAAGGACTGCTTGGGCGACCTTGGGTGCTGAGGAATCCGAGGCCCAAGTGGATTGGTTGCTTCAATAGTTGGCGAACGTGCAGGATTTCTCGCTGGTATTGGTGGCACATGAGAGCTGGATGGTGCGATGATCAGGTTCTCTACCATACGGTGTACTTCGTCAAGCTGCTGATCGAGACTCCCAACTGAATGACACACATTATCAATGCGCTCTGCCATTGGAGTGACTACGCTTTCCAGACGAGTCATTGACTTGCTATACCACGTCAGTAGGTGTAACATATAAGTTTTGCATCACTAGCCTTTGTAGTGCTTCAATCAAGATAGCAATAGAACTTGTGTGTCTCTGTAACGTCTCTCGCAGATTGGCAAGATCTCCGCCTTCGGTAGTCCAGATCATCGTCCTGTACGAGGCTATTACCAGATCACTCCAAGATCGCTCAATCGCGAACCCGCCAACCGTGCGGTGCTTTTTGATAACTTGGTATTGATCAATGAGCGAGTCAAGATCATCAACTGTTCGTTGGCAAGATTTGAGGATGTTGCCAATGCCATTTTTTATTTCCTGATCGGCGCCTTGGAACAGTTCCCCTTCAGACTCAGTGTGCAGCGCCTCTGCCAACAGTTTTAATGCTTTTGCGAGACTGCCGATTTCCGTCTCCACGTAGTGGAGCTCCGCTGGCGCGTTGTTTTGGCAAGCGTAAAAAGTCCGTCCGATTTTCCAGGCTTTCTGCGACAGCATCAAAATGTCCCCAATGCTGGGGACGGTCATGGTGGCGGGCGGTGACGGCTCATGCAAAAATATAAAGTAATCAACCAGGTATGTGAATAATGCACAGGTGGGGGTGTCGATAGCTATTGAGAACGTCCATAAGGTCCGGAAAGCAGGAACAGAACATCCGGGGGAGGCTTGCAATACACCGTGGAGCGGGAACCGTGGGGGCTATGGGGTGGAAATTCACAACACAGCCTAGGGCAGGCCCAGCGCCATGCGCCTGGATATAACACTCCATAGCGACTGTGTTGTGGAGACCGGTGGCCGTTCACAGAGGTTGAGAACGGAGGAGCATGGGTCGTGATGCTCGACCAGGATACCACGTGGGTCAGGTAGCGCATTATCATTGGCGTCTGGCAATCTGCCCCGCGTAGCTATCAATACCTGTCAACCGGCGCTGGGCTCGATCAAGAGTAATACGGGCGTAAGCTTGGATTATACACGTTCCAGCTTCCGTGACACGCATGCGCAAGACGGATGTGTTTGGTACAAAAAGCGGGCTGCCACTCGGACCGAGCACGCCATGGTGCCAGTTGTTTTGCAGGGTACCGTCAATCTGTATTAAGGGCTTTGATACACATGTACAGATCCCACCTCCTGTGGGGTGTATTTTGCCGACTACCGAACAATTTGATAGAGTAGAGGAATCTCGGAACCCAGGTTACATCTATAGACCGTTTTCCCCGACCATCGTGGTCGATGTCATACCCAAGAACCCATGCGCCTAGAGTGTGTAGTTTTGTACAGTGAATGGCAAATTGTTGTTGTCATGTCGTCGTTTGGTACTTATGCAAGTGGTGAGAAGAGGCTAATGGAGTTAGCTAAATTTCCGACCGCAGTTGAACGAAAGCAAGATGGAACGAAGAAGTTAAACTCCAGCAGGCAAGCAAGCATCTCGAAAACCCGAAGCCCGCTTTTCCCGCGTGAATGCCCATGCAGCATTCTTCAGCGGTTTCTGCTTGCCTTGCCCGCTGCACGTGTGGGAGGATTTCGTAGAAGTAATTTCTCTGGCTCTTTCCAAACTTCCAGAAATAGCCTGGTTGATATTTACAACCCGTGATGCTTTCCAATCCAAACAGCACCATCTGCTGTGCTCGTTTTGAAGCGGCTGAGGTAGGCTGATGTACTCACCGGATGAGAGATGGCTTGGGCTCGCTTCGGGAGTATCCAAGGTATAGGATCAAGGGCAGGTAGCCATAGTGGATAGCGACGCGGGAGACATCGATGATGCGCGCAATGCGCTCCTGGTTAGAGTCAGCGGGGGCTCGTCGAGTCTGCATTGGCGCATGATGACGTACCTTGGACTCTTCTGAGAGTTGGTACATCTTGGATGTGTGGTCGGCCCTGGGATTAAGGAAGTCGGAGCGTGTGAAGGAATGGGTGCGGGTCCTAGCGAACGAAGTTGCGATGATGCGCAAAGCTCAAAGTTTTGGGATTAGCCGCATGTGTATTAGCGCAGCTCAGACTGGAGCTCCAAGATCTTCGAGATACCTTCACTTAGCCTTCAGCACCAGACTCCATTCACGACGCTTCACGACGCCTCCGAAATCGCATGAGCATATATTGCGATCCAGGACACAAATTTACAAAAGCATACATTCTTGTCTCTTACAATGTCGGCCCCGAGTGCGCGTCACTGGTAAGTTGCAACATTTCACGTAGCGGCCATGAGCTAACGCATGCGCAGGGAACAAAATAAAGAAGCAACGGTCTACGTCGGAAACCTCCATGAGCGCGTTACGCCCCGTATTCTTCACGAATTGATGCTCAACGCTGGCCGAGTACGAAATGTCAACATGCCCGTCGATCGCGTTAACGGCCAACATCAAGGGTTCGGATTTGTAGAGTTCCATACAGAGTCTGAAGCAGATTACGCGCCCAAGATCATGAACAATGTCGCTCTGTACGGAAGCCGCATACGCGTGAACAAAGCATCCGCAGACAAGCAGAAGAATGTAGAGATTGGCGCAGAGCTGTTCATTGGTAACCTTGATCCTGGAGTGGACGAAAAGACTCTGTACGACACATTCGGCCGTTTCGGGCCGCTGGTGAATGCGCCGAAGGTTGCGCGCGACGACATCACGAGCGCATCCAAGGGTTATGGTTTCATCTCGTACGGCGACTTCGAGTCCTCGGACGCGGCTATCGCCAGCATGCACAATCAGTATATCATGAGCAAGCAGATCACGGTTCAATATGCGTACAAGAAAGATGGGAAGGGCGAACGACACGGAGACGAAGCTGAGCGTATGCTCGCGAAACAGGCCAAGGCTCACGGAGTTGCGCCTGCCGTACAACCTCTGCCGGCACATCTTTTCCAACTCCCTCCAGGGGCTGCACCAAGTGGACCAGCCATGGGCGTAGATGGCCGAGGTGTACCTGGTGCACCAAGTGGACCTGGCGTAGGATATGGACCTCCTGGTGGACCTCCTGGTTATGCTCCTAACGGGCCTGGTGGCTACGGTCGACCTCCTTCTGCAGCTCCTGTCGGTCATCCAGGTCTTCCGCCGCCCCCATCCGGCCTGCCCGCTCGCCCACCAAGCGGCGCTCCAACAAACTTCTTCCCTCCTCCGCCCGGATTCAACGGCCCATCACCGGCTTTTGGTGGCCCACCTGGCTTTGGAGGACCTCCCGGCTACGCACAGGCACCGAGGTAGACGGAAGAGGCGCGAATGGACAGGTCATAGTAATACTACTCTACGCAACAAAAACGGGCGTTGTACCCTAGAGCAGTCCTCAAGTTGTTTCAACCAGGATTCGAGCCAGTCAGAAAGAAAGGATCGTCGCTGTGATAAAGACCTCCGCGGGAAAGGCGGAATCCAGCTAATGGGAACTAGCACGGAAGGACGTGGTCACGATTGGAAAGCATGATATTCGCCAGGCTGTGGGTTGAATACAGAAAATATCGAAAGCCAATTCGAAGAGGCGCTGCCAAGGTCAGCAAATGAAGAGACGCAGAACTCAGAGTATCAGAATACAAAGGATATCTGACGTCCAAACCCATACACGTATAAAGATACCCGCCAAGAGTATGTCACACAGATAGGCCATTAAAGGCAACAAAGGAAATGTAGTAATATGCCCAAACCCCTACAAAAGAAATGATGCTTGAGATAGTCCTGTGAAAAGCGTGCCCCTCCCCTATCGTACCCAATTGATACAGTTATGAGAAACTGACAAACTTGGGGTCGCGGGGTATCCCGTCCGCCCCAATATTGTTCTTCTTAAACCTGTCCTGCATGTATATTTGGCGAGCCTCGTCAAAGTCGACGCCTCTTCGCTTCATGATGCGCATAACTTCCTTCTTCCCTGCGTCGTCCAGGCCCTGGCGCGAGTCGCCGGCTTCCACGTTTCCGCTCAGGTCAAACGCCGAAGACGAAAGGCCGGCTTCGATGTCCTCGCGGAACGAGGACGGTAGGCGCGTGTAGATGGGTTCAGGGATGGGAAGGAGGTGTATCCAGCGGTGCCGAGTGCAGTAGGCAGCTGCACGGTGTTAGTCTGTGGCGCAAGATTGGTATCCAAGGCAACTTACCTGTCGCAATTACCAGGACTAGGAGTAAGATAGAATAGAGTAGATAGGCCATATTGGCAGTCGGTTCGGAAGCTTCCACGAAGGTTTATAGCGTATGCGACAGAGCGGAGGCCTTCGGGAGTGCGAGAGAGAGCTGCTAGGGCGCAACAAGGGATTTCGTGATAGAAAACAAAAGAAACGGACGTATGGTGGGTTCGGCAATAGTATGTAGATGCGACCCTCTCAAGACAAAGGCATCAGGAAGGGCTATCGTGACACGAGGGTGGTTCATAACCACGGAATCGCGGACGAAGACGCTCGACGGCTGCACCGCCCCATATCGCGTTCATGCGTCGTCACACCTCCCGCTCCGCTCTTGGCATCGGTGAGCCAGTTGATCCATCCCCGAAACACGCACTAAGCGCATGCGGTAATGCAGACGAGGGCCATCCGTTCAATATTGGTGAACTTTCACGTCAAGCAATCGACCTCGCCCGTATCCACATTCCATACAGACAAAATGGCCACCACCATCTCGCACGATCTTGCCTGGGAGGTTACCAGTGAGTAAAAGACTGGAGCGCGAATTGGAGAGGGATCAGGGTTGACATGTGGCAGAGGGACGCAGCTCCACGCTCGTCAAGAGGGCGAACGGTGTCCAATTCTCGCGCGATCCTCTTAATCTGAGGAACGTGTACAGCCGCAAGGTATGCATAGTTCCTGTATTCTTGTGGACAATGGACTAATTTTGCTCAGAACGAGGGCTCAATCGCCAACAAGGTACGACCACAGCGAACAACGAATGCGCCGCGCGCATGTGCAAACCGAAAAAGAAGGCGATATTGACAACGTTGGAATAGGCTATCGGTATCATCCCCGGCAAGGAGGGTGGTGTCACTCTTCTCTTCAAGAAGGCCGACAAGCACCACCAGCCCGCGTCTTCCATCCAGACCACCACCTTCGGCCCCAGCAGGTCCACCCGCAAGTACGTCTTTTCCAGTCCACGACCCCATTCGATCGACCGCACCGATATTTTATATTAAAGGACTGCTCGCTAATCAATGTAGGACATACTCCGCCATCGTCAACTCCACCACAAAGCGCAACTACCGCCCTGACCTCCGCAAGGACGCCGTTGCTAAGGCTTCCGCTATCCGCAAGAGTCAGAAGCCCGTTAAGGAGTCCAAGCCAGCCAAGGTCAGGGGTGCCAAGGCACAAGCCGCGTCTAAAGAGGCATAGATCATGAGATACTGAAGAGCGTGGTGCATGTGAATTGGTTAGGAGTTTTACTTCATTCGGTTCATCATCTTCTGTGGGATTCGGAGCTCATGAAATGAAATGAGCATGGGTTGCATGAACGAATAAAGCTATAGTCTTCACAAGGAATTGACTCGGCGAAAAATGAATATGCTTCGAAAACCAAATGCTGGTCCTGCCGCTTCACAGTTGGATGTGTATATCATCTCACGACATGATTCTCGCGAAGGACGTTCTACAAATGATAACAAGACTATGACTCGTGCCCAGAAGCGCTCATCTGTACTACCAACCCGGATGTACAATCAACGTGCTGAATGTCTGCGATTCAGGCTTCGCGGAGAGCAAAGATAATCAGTTCAAGTACGGTTTGGAAACGCAATGAAGGGTTTTCAAAATTGAGACCGGACAGTGTGCAGGACACCGCGCTAGAAACAATTTGTTTATTGGTACATATAATTTGTACCGTTTGGATTTCCCATCAAATCACCTACTCAACCATCGAGGTTGGCCAATCTTCAGTAGTATAGTGGTCAGTATTTCCGCTTGTCACCACAACTGGCAACTCGCGGGAGACCGGAGTTCAATTCTCCGCTGGAGAGCATATCTGATTCAATTTTTTTGGCTTTTTCATTACACATTACGTGGTGACCGCCTTGTGAGAGGGGAAGGCAAGCATCTCCTCGCTTTTTGTAATCTTCAGCGTTTTCTCATGTCGACTATCACTCTCATTTTTCTTCGTGTTGCCCCATTGTTGAAAATGTAGAAGGAGGGGTGTTGGCTCCGATTCGATGCAGTGTTTTTTTGCGAGCACTTAAAACTGCAGTGGAAGCGATGAACACTTTCTAGACCTTTTCACCTAACATTATTAAACGCATCTCCTCACATGGTTTCAAACAACCCAAATATAGCCTCTATCTAGATAGTTCCTCATCATCTCTTGTGTGTCCAGCAGCAGCTTGGTCTGTGGTCTATTTAATCGTGGCCTGCTCTTCTTCGTTTCCGCATCCTGGGTTGCGCCAGCTCGTAATGGTATGTCGTCAAGTGTGTGGACGAAGATGGCGCATCAGCGATCTGTCGTATATTCGAGAAAGAGGGAGGATCATGCGAGGCTCCACTAAGGCTGGTGTCACTTTTCTCGGGTGTATGACAGGACAAAGGCAAGGCAAGTGCTTCTTGTGTCTTTTTAGCAAACCACCCATCGTCATCCGGCGTCCACTCCCTCAACAGCGACCCAGTTCCAGCGTGCCATATGAGCTGACGCAAGATTGTAGGCGGCGCGACCAGTAAACACTGGCATCTCCCCTTTGTTACCATGCGGATGCGCGTCGTCATACGCTTTGTGAACGTAGTCATACTTGGAGGTGCATCACCCGGTCCGCCATAATACCTCGGACTCAAAGTGCAGTCCAAGATCACTGTCGTAAGGTGTGCAACGGGAAACCACTGAAGAGCATCCCGCCAACCGTCAAGCTCCATTTCGTAATCCTCTTCGCGAACACGTCCGAGATCGTCTTCAGAAGGCCCCGCAGAGGCCTTGGCTGTCCTGTACGCCTGGTAATAACCACAGAACAGCGAAAGTCTTATTTTCTTCGGCAGACTAGCCTGGCCGGGTGCTGTAGGCGTTCCACGTCTTGTCGCATCTGTGGTTTTCTCGCTCTTGCAGTTCGTAAGCAAGCCCGATAGCGCGGCATGTGTCTGAAATGTGACGCTTCTCTCTCGAAGTAGTGTGGAGAGAACTTCCTCACGAATGGCTTTTGAACAACCCAGTAACGGGATTGGCACTGTTTTTGTGATTGCATGGTACACGATCGTGGTATCGGTGAGTGCGTAGGACCATATAGCCTCGCGCAGTTCCGCTGCTAGGGTCGAAAAAGTACCGAGCGGATTCTTCCCTGGCTCCATGTCGGTACGGGACGAAAGGTGTTCGTCGCCAGATAGAATCGGAGACTGAAGAGCTGGATTCCTTTAGCGTTGCTCAGATAGCACCAACTTGGTTCTTTGTTCGAGGCTGCGGTCACTGCGCGGCTGTTCATAACACCTCGCACTAAGAAAAACTCAAATCTGAGCCCACGGCCGCAGGAAGCCAGACCTGGATTCGTATCGCCAGTGTGCCATGTGTGGCTGAAGCGTGAAAAGCTGTTGAGAGGGGGAAGCCGAGCAAGCGGAACGCTGCGGGCCGCGGGCATGGACCAAGCCAATACTGGACATGCACTAGCGGCTAGCGAATCGCTGCCTTCATCCTCCATGTACGGCAATTGCCCCATCAATTCATCCCGCGCAATCTAGACATGGTATCTTCCCACTTCGAGAATCGCTGAGCCCGTCGATCGATCTTATCGCGTCTCCCACCGTAGCTTCCCGTGTTCAACGTCCAAGCAGGGAGGAGCCGGGCATCAGAAAGCCCCTTGTCTTACAAATCCGTCAGTTTGCCCGTCTGCCGAGCGGCCTCGTCCGTACACGTTGCCCGTACAGGGCCTTGCCTGGCCGGTCAAACGCGGCAGCATTTTTTAACGAGCTGGCGCTGCACATGCCTTGCGGGCGGGTCGTTTGACGCGTAACGATTGGTTATACCATAGCCCTCTTGCGGAGCGACTTGATCTTGATTAACGGCCTAGCACCCACCGGCAGCTAGTGGCTTACCGCATGTTTCTTAGGACTGCCATCTGATCCACCGCTGTTCTCACTAGATGTCAGTACAAGGCTAATTGCTGCCTCAAATCTGGCATTCCGTCTGCCGGTTTGTCCACTGGTATGCGCCATAACCACTTATACAACGGCATGTCGTGGACTCCTGTAGACTTTACCTGCGTTCGCTACTCAGCTGTAGAGGGCACACACTACTTCCATGACTCCGCTTTTCCTACCTCGATACAATTCTTATTGTCCGGCCGCTGGGAGCCTTGGGACGTTAGCTACGTAAAGTAGTACGTCGCGCTTCTTCTTCCAGATATCCCGCGCATTCGAGACTAACATATTGAAGCAAGGCTCAAGATCCAGATGTCCGACGCGTTGCGGAAGAAGCAGAGCTGCGGCTCGTTCGAGATCCTTACTCTGGCTACACTCCATGGCCCTCTCCGCCTCCCTCTTCTACAGGCCCTTCCCCGCTAGACCCCGTGTATGGCCAAACCCCATCATTACCGAGTGTCAACCAAAATCCAGGAGCGGGTCTCATGACGCCTTCACCATCCACTATAGTCGAACAAGCCCCTCCAGTGTCACCAAGGGATCATAGTACGCCTTCGTCGGCGACGACTGCAACTGTCTATGCCTCGCCGTACGCATATCAGCCTGCCGCACCAACTGATTCTACTCAAATGCCGTCAGAACCCGCTCCTAATGCCCAGATAGCATCGGAAAACAACGCTCATCCGGATCCTATTATTGCACATTCGTCATCTTCACAGTACATCGATCCCGCTCTCCGCGATCAGCCGACAAACCCAAGACC
Organism: Alternaria gansuensis; assembly: GCA_009289805.1. Lineage (NCBI taxonomy): Eukaryota > Fungi > Ascomycota > Dothideomycetes > Pleosporales > Pleosporaceae > Alternaria > Alternaria gansuensis. Next base: position 88,355 of record WBOK01000189.1, on the reverse strand, counting down.
AGCCCTACAAGCAATCCTCTCGAGGACGAGAGAGACGAAGATTCTGCTCTCAATTGATGGCGATGGTATCCGAGGACTATCTGCTCTCCTCCTAGTCGAATCACTTGTCAATGCGATTTGTGTCAAAGTTGGGCAACGCCTAGATAGCCATCAGATCTTTGACTTGACGGGTGGTAGTTCTCTCGGTGGGATAATAGCCATCATGCTATGTCGACTTCGCATGCAAGCCCACCGAGCAAGAGAAGCATACAAGCAAATCGCGAAACAAGTGTTCGAGAACAAAAGAGATTTCTTCAGATGTCTTGATACTCATGCACAAGTACGGGACGTTGACAACAACGCGTTGGAGAAAGAGATTAAGAACGTGATCCAGCAAGAGCTAGGCAGCCCAGACGAAGTGCTCCTAGATGGACGACCGGACTCAGGTGACGTGTAAGTAGAGCATAATCATCGCTCTTGAAAAACATTCTCACATGACATAGTTTCGCAATTACGACACAGATGAATATCGGTAAGTACACGTTGGGACGAAACAAACGAGATTGCTTTCACTAAAACGAATCGAAGGTACCAACAAAGCTGCTTTGATCCGATCATACCAAACACGGCGCATAACTGGACCGGACTTGGAACCCAACATGCCAATATGGCAAGCGATGAAAGCGACTTCGGCAGCCCCACAGTACGTACAATCAGAGCCCGGCGTCCCGCAACGCTTCGTGATTGAGAAGGGCCTTGTCGACCATGGGACTACAAAGAACAATCCGGTTCGCGACATTCTCTACGAATGTAGAAAGCTGTTTCGATATGCCAACGACATGATGATCATCGTCTCAGTCGGTACGGGCGTCGGTCTCAATCGTGATAATGAGATTCCCGAGATGGCAAACAGCGTTGAGGATAGAAAGGCCGAAGCAAAAGCGTGGGGTGAAAAATTTGAAGCCGAACATAACGCACTAATGGAGCGGAATTGGATGAAGTACTTTCGGTTTGATGTGACGGGACTGGAAGATGTACCACTGGAGGAATGGAGTCACGAGGATCTAATCAAGGAAAAGACGTCGACATACCTGGCCCGGCCAGAGGTTGGACAGAGATTTTACGCTTGTGTTGATGCGATAACGGCTTTGCTACTGAGCCCGCAGGGAAGGTAGCAGCGCACGACGATGAAAAATACAGCTCAGCTGACGAACGGCAACTAAGCCGTTAGCGACCATCCTAGTAACGATTCGTTCCACAATCGTGTCTATGTTAGACTCTTCGTAAAATTCATGTTGTGGATTACTACTACCACCCTGCTGGGATCCGGGTCGCGTGTGCCCCACCATTACCATTTCTGAATGACCTTCTGGATCGCATGACATCACCAACTTAGGTGTCAAGCACCGCGCCAGGCACACTACAGCACAAGACCGTGTATTAGTAGGATCCGAGTCCCTGGTCAGCGCTGTATACGTTATAGCAGCAGCATGCGGAACGCCTCTGACGCCATGCCTCATCCTTTCTCTTGGCCCAACACACACAACGACCAAACATGGGAAAGACATCGCACATCCCGTTTCTGATCATCGGGCGATGCACCCTTATTTACCCCGCGATCAGTTGGTTGCTCTTGGCTGTGTATAAAGATAAGCCCTTGGCTTCGAGTAACAAGCTTTACATTGGAGGATAAAGCTTACCGCGGACATAGCCAGCCGCCTCTTGACATCAGAGGCAGGGTGCAGTAAGTAGGCTGATGTCGCATGGGAAAGAAAGAAAAGTGAAGGAATGTAGGCTTTTGCCGGTGTGATGGTGTCAAGTATATCTCGTCTACTCTCTCTCTCTCGTGTCGCACGTTTCATACCTTTCTTCTCACCTCTCTACTGTGTGCATGCGAACTTCAAAATGGCGGCCGTAGAAGCAGGAAAGGCGACTGTTGTGCCTGACACAGAGCGCGACCCCAACTATGGCCAAGGCGAAGAGATGAATCAAGGGAAAACGGACCGAATTATCAAAGGCGACAAGGTCGAGCTTCAAGACAGTGATGCTTGGGATAAGCTTGGGTACTCTTTTCCAACTTGGCGCAAATGGTGAGCTGGGCTTATGTTTCTTGTTCGAGTGCCGCTTTGCCATGAGATGCGAGCATTTTGGTGGGGTATCTTGAAAGCATACCATGGCCTAGCAACCTCGTCTCGGTCATATTCTTCACATTTGAATGCTTGGAGCATGGTGCTGATGATGGTGATCCCACGATAGGCAGATCCTCATTGTAGTCTTCTTCATTCAGATCAGTATCAACACGAATGCTTCCATGTACTCGCATGCCGTCAGCGCCGTATCCGAACACCATGGCGTCAGCGAGCAAGCAGCTCGCGTCCCACAGGCAGCTTTCTTGATCGCCTACGGTATCGGCTGCGAACTTTGGGCACCCTGGTCAGAAGAGTATGGGCGATGGCCCATCCAGCAACTCAGTTTATTCCTTGTCAACCTCTGGCAAATCCCATGCGCTTTGTCGAAGAACTATGCGACTTACGTGGTATTTCGAACATTCGGAGGCCTGTCAACGGCTGGTGGCTCAGTCACGCTTGGCGTACTCGCCGACATGTGGGAGCCAGATGAGCAAGAGTTCGCTGTTGCTTTCTTAGTTCTATCGTCCGTCGGTGGATCTGTTGTTGGTGCAATCATCGGAGCGTTCGTAGAGGAGTGTGTACATTGCTAACAATTGTTAAAGACCAGCGCTAACTGAGCTATCTAGGTACAAGTCGGTGGAGTGGATATTCTGGGTTCAGCTCATCATCGGAGGTTTCGTACAGATTGTCCACTTTGTCTGCAACCCCGAAACTCGCTCGACGATCCTGCTGGACCGTGAAGCAAGGAGGCGACGTGAGACAGGCAAAGATCCGAATATCTATGGTCCAAATGAGATCCGAGGCGGTCACAAGATGAGCTTCAAGGAGGTTGGAACTATCTTCTGGAGGTATGGAACAGATTCAGGATATGACGGTCTCAACGCTGACAAGGATACAGACCATTCTACATGTTCTTCACCGAACCAATCGTTCTATGGCTATCTCTCCTCAGTGGTTTCAGCGATGCTTTGATCTTCACATTCCTGGAGTCTTTCGGACCTGTTTACGAACAGTGGGGTTTCGGTACCGTTGGCGCTGGTCTTGCCTTCATACCCATCTTGCTCAGTTACTTCCTGGCGTACACCTCGTATATGCCGTCGATTATCAAGTTTCGAAAGAAGCGGCGGGAAAACCCAGGGTCAGTCGCACCAGAGGCCCGACTTTGGTGGTTGCTATTCCTTGCACCGCTCGAAACTATAGGCTTGTTTGGGTTTGCCTGGACGTCCCTCGGACCAGACTATGGTATTCCTTGGATTGCGCCAATGATATTCTCAGCGATGGTTGGAGTGGCAAACGTAAGATCTTGGCCTCGTTATGCGAGATTCACGCGCTAATGATGTCTAGTATGCAATCTATCAATCTTCGATCGACTATCAAACGGCCGCATATGGGCCATACGCCTCTTCAGCAACCGGTGGCAACGACCTCGCTCGTGACGCTCTAGCCGGTATTGCTTCTCTATACTCGACGCCGCTGTACAAAAACATTCCTGGACGACCCTTGCAATACGCTTCGACGATCCTCGCCTGCCTTGCTTTCGTGATGACTATCCCGATTTACATCGTGTACTGGAAGGGCCCACAGATCAGAGCTAAATCGAAATTCGCGCAAAGCCTCGACCAAAGTCGGCATCAGAGAGACGAGAAGAGGAGAAAGAGTAGCCTTGCGGGCCTGGAAGGTCCGTTGGGTGAGAAGGAGAAGAAGATTCATCGAGAGAATGTGTAGGTGGAGGAGCCTTCCCAAGAATGTATGATTGACTCCGAAGTGAGTCCGAGGGTTGGTGCTCTCGCTCTGTACTATTTGTAATGTTTTACGATAATGATTGAGATCGATACGTAGTCGCGCTCCCACACATGCTACGGAAATTTTATGGTCTGTGTGACATTCCACTAATTCCCGAAAGATCCGTCGTGTGCAGAGTATGTCTTATGTCGAACACGTTTCTCCGTCGTAACCCTGCGTTCTCTTAAACCTTTCCACCCCGGCCCCACCTTGCAGCCAGGCACACCCCACAAGATTATCCTCAGCAATACTAATAATGAAATGTGTCCTTGCATTCGCGAGGGCAGTCAGAGCAGTTCTAGACATTTCCTGGTCTTGTTCGGCTATCATGAGTAGTGCGTTTGAATCGACTCCAGAGAAAGCCCCGAATGCCTTGATGCCCAGGAGTGATGGGCATGAAGACATTAGTGCGAGAAGAAGGTCGAGATTGCTGCCATCTTGCATGTGTGCTGATTTCAATGCAACACGGTGGTAGATGAGATGTATCAGGCATTGGTCTGTGTGCATTTTCATATCCCCTCCCTCTGGCATTAGCGTTAGTGACATTCAGTGCGGGAGCATCAAGCTGGCATAACTGCTAGATCGTTCAGAGGGGAAGAGAAATGTTACATATTGTGGCGATAAAGATGTTGTTTTCTTATGTCCCTGCATTCAGTATTCTTCAAATTCCTCTCATGGATTTCGTGCTCTCAGCGTGTTTGAACTTGTCGACAATCTTCACTAGCTTTCATTGTCTCATCTCTTCCTAGTTGTAGGTACGTCGAAGATATGAGGAGCATTAAAAGCACACATTGGGTCAGAGTAGAATGTTATCCAAGACTGGTCGTCTGAATATGAATGGGAACTGTTAGAGCATCTTGGAAGCTGCTTTCTTGGCCGCGATCAAGCTTTTACCATAGATATGGCGGGTTTATCTTCTTCTGGTCTTCACGCTCGAGCCTGGCGTATCCTACCGTTGGAACTCTAGTTGGATACTTTAATTTTGGATATTTGGTAACGGTGGTTTGCCAGGCTGTTCGTCTGAAGTCGTCGTCTTCATATGGCAAACATGTCTTGAGAAACTAATCCAGCTGGAATCAGTGCTCGTGTTAGAAGGCACTCGTAGGGTGTTTGGAGCGCTTGACCCCGGTACATTCGCTTATGTATTGATTATTCGGGCTCAGGCGCAACTGCAAAAAGATCGAAGGCTTAGACACTTCCCAAGACATGACGTTGGTATTTCCAGTACGACCATGTGCTCCGGTGTGCTAACTCAGGTGGTCTGTTTATGGGTTCAATATTGTGTCCATGTGTTAACAAGCTGAACTATCTGAAAAGATGCCGGAAGTGAAAGAACAACGTCTATACCACCCGAGTTGCCATGCTATTTGACTATCCGGTGTTTTCCTAGCCAATCGGCTTTCACCCGGCAGGCTCGTGTTCCATGTTTGTGTCCTCGTATGCGACGCGATGCTGTTGCAGCTCCGTTGTGGGTGCTTGCAGCCACCCGGTAGCGAGCCTGCATCGACTATTTATCTCTCCAAGCTCAACTGACGCCGTCGCGTGCCCACACCGCCCCTCGAGCTCGTAACACCATCCTTAGGTGTCTTTTTCCCCAGTCGTTTGCCATGGCCTTGGTGTGCAGTCTAGGGGCAGCAGGGCCGATTTTGAGCTGTCGCCTGACTTGCCTCTTAAGTTTCTTACTCGACCAGTCTAGCCTTCACTCAACCGAGGTCACACGCGTCGAGCCGTGATGCTTTAGCTAGGCACACCGTCCGAGCTTCCTTTCCCCGGACGTGCTTAAGATGGATGACACCGCCGGCGTTGAGCTGCGCCCCACATTACCACGACCTACCTCGAGGGCGTACACAAGAGGCGTTATCTGACATCGTATTGTCTCATCATCACAAAGCCATGACGAAAGCACGCTACGACTTCAAGACGCGCCCGGTCGCGCACCCGGACGCTATTGTTGCGGGCGACAAGTATCGCTTTACCATCCTCACAGATGGCTTACTCCGCTTCGAGTGGGCCGAAGATGGGCGATTCGAAGACCGCGCGAGCACCTTCGCCATCAACCGCAAGCTAGCTGTGCCGGACTTTTATGTTTGGGATCGCGGCCACGGCATCGAGATTGTAACGAAGCGCTTCCATGTTGTGTACGACAAGAAGAGGTTCAGCGCCGATGGCTTCAAGATACATCTCAAGGGCAATGTGACGGGAACATGGACATATGGACAGCAAGTCTCCAATTTGGGTGGGACAACCCGTACTCTGGACGGGGTAGACGGCAGGGTCAACTTGGGCCCTGGCGTGCTGTCAAGAGAGGGCATGGCACCTTTGGATGACACCAAGTCCATGCTCTTCGAAGACAATGGTTGGATTGCAGGACGTAGGGGTGGCGATAGGACTGACCAGTACATCTTCATGTATGGTCGCGACTACCGGGAAGCCATGCGTGCATTCTATGCTGTCTCAGGAAGCCAGCCTCTACTACCACGATATGCCATGGGCAACTGGTGGAGTCGATACCACGCATACAACGAAAAGGAGTATCTCGACTTGCATGACCACTTCGACAGGGACGATGTACCTATGAACGTGGCAGTTGTGGATATGGATTGGCATCTGGTATGGGATCTGCCTGGCGGTGTTAATGGCTGGACCGGATATACATGGAACAAGAAACTGTTCCCCGACCCAGACGTCTTTATGAAGAAGCTACACGATCGTGGGATGAGATTGACGCTCAATCTGCATCCAGCGGACGGCTTCAGGCCACACGAAGAACAGTATCCCAAAGTCGCCAAATACCTTGGTATCGATCCGCAGTCTAAACAGACGATTCCTTTCGACTGCACGGACAAGAAGTTCATGGACGCATACTTCGACATTGTACACCACGAGCATGAAGAACGAGGTGTAGACTTCTGGTGGGTGGACTGGCAGCAAGGCAACACGTCCAAGATTCCGGGAGTAGACCCTCTCTGGGTGCTCAACCACTTCCACTTCCTCGACAATGGCCGTGGGTCCCAGCGTCCTCTGATTCTCTCTCGGTTTGGAGGTCCAGGAGCCCAGCGCTACCAGATCGGCTTCTCTGGCGATACCATCATCACCTGGGACAGCCTGCACTTCCAGCCTGAGTTTACAGCAACCGCATCAAACATAGGGTATGGCTGGTGGAGCAACGACATCGGTGGCCACACACACGGCTACAAGAACGACGAGCTATATACACGCTGGGTGCAACTAGGCTGCTGGTCGCCCATCCTGCGCCTACACTCAGACAACAATCCTTTCAACACGCGCGAGCCCTGGCGCTTCAACGAAGAGGCGCGCGTCATCGTCGAAGATACGCTGCGTTTCCGCCACCGTCTGATTCCTTACTTGTACACGATGAACACAAGAAGCGCTTCCGACGACGAGCCGCTCATCCAACCCATGTACTGGGACTACCCCGAATTCGACGAAGCGTACAATGTGCCCAACCAGTTCCGCTTCGGCTCAGAGATGATCGTTGCGCCCATCACCCAGCCACGCGATCATACCACGCATCTCGGTGCAGAGAAGCTCTGGCTGCCAGAAGGCCGCTACGTCGACATCTTCACAGGCATCGTATACAACCGCGCCGGCGAGCTCACCGTCCACCGCCCCCTACACTTCGTTCCCGTGCTCGCAAAAGAAGGATCCATCATCCCCCTCGACGCAGCCTACCGTCCCAAGTCCGGCTCTCCCAACCCAGAAGGTCTGGAAATCTTACTAGCTGTAGGCGCAGACGGCTCCTTCACACTTATCGAAGACGACGACACCGGTCACCGCGTCGACGACGGCGGCTTCTCCATCATCTCCGACCAAGGCCACGAGGAATCAGCGGACGACACCGTGCGCTTCGCACACACACCCATTACGTACAAGCAATCCACCGGCGTCATCAAAATCGGTCCCACGACACCTGAAAACCACTCCATCCCCAAGAACCGTTCTTGGAAGATCCGCCTATTGGCTCATACGCCTAAGAAAGGCACGGAGATACGCTGTGTTACTACTTCTCCAACCACGAAGAAACACGCAAAACACCTGTCGCACAAGGTTACTCAGGAGGCCAATGGTACGCTCATCACGCTTGATGCAGCGCCTACTTCGCATACTATTCATATCGAACTCCTCTCTTCTCCATCTCATTCATCGGCTTCGGCTTCTTCATTGTCGTCGTCGTCGTCATCGTCGTCGGGTCCACAACTCGATATTCTCGATCCGAACCCCAAGATCTGGGATATTATCGACAAGGCGTGGGTTGAATTGGATAAGAAATGGGACTACTGGAATTGCGTCAACAACCGGGAGCCGGTGTTGAACAAGGTGAGGGCACTGCAGGGGAGGGACATGCACAAGGGGTTGTTGGATGCGATTTTGGAGTTGTTACTTGCGGATGGTAGGTATGCTGGGGAGGAGACGGATGAGTGGTGAACTTGGTAATTAGGCTCATTTTGAATTCAAGGTGTATGGTGTTTAGATGAAACAAGTATGCAATTCTTCTATTGAAAGAAGGAATCTGCCTCCTATACACGTGTTGATACATTGCTGCATCAGTTTAAGACCTCCAATGCATCCCACGTAACATCATACAAGCCGACTCTTCTACGGCCTCATCTCCACCGTATCCTTATGATCCTTCATGGCCTCCTTGAACCCATCCCTTTGCAAAATCTCCGCCACCTTATCCATAACCTTACCCTCCCTCCTCCTACTGTAGTCGCCCTCCTTGAGCTCATATCCAGCCCTCGTTGCGTCCTCCAAACTTTCATATTCCCAGATATTCGCCTTCATACCCACACCATGATACTGATGTTTCTGCAAAAACGCCAACCAAGCCTTAACCACATCGGGATGCCCATCTTGGATCTGGATAAGTCGGCGCATCGTGATGCGCTCAAAATTCTCCTGCGACTTCTTGAAGATGAAGTTGGAGCGGGGTACGGTCCAGCGCTCTGTTATTCTTGGGAGGGGAACGGGGCCCCGCGCGCAGAGACCCATGTAGTATGCTGCGCGGACGGCGAAGTCGGCGAAGAGGAGGAGGTTGCGGACATTGTAGGTGCGCAGTTGGAGGTCGCAGGTCGGTACGCCGTATTCGGGGGTGCGGCGCAAGGGGCGGAGGTGTACGGCGCGGACGTTTATGGGTGTTCGTAGGGCTTCGAGGGCTTCTGCGGTTTTGGGGTCGAGGGGTGGCTGGTCGGTGGGGAGGGTGATGTCGTTTTCCCTGGAGTCGTTGTTAGAGAACTACGGGTTGGAGTAGAAATTCAGGAAGGGAGACTAACTTTGCCAACTTGATGGGTTCTACGCCAGCGCGTTTGTACACTTTCAGGAGACCCAAGTGGTCGGGGGTGTCTTGTAGTTCTTTCCACCGCCGCTGTGCCTCTTCGCGCGTCTTGGGCTCCCATTCTTCTTGGCGCTGGTTGACTTTTTGTTGACTTGCGTATAGGCTGCCTAGTTGTTAACAACCTCTTCACTTGCTATTCCCGTAGACTCGGCATAGCATACGTCTTGAATTCCTGCGCATCGATCCCAAGATCCTCTAACCGCTGGTCAAGTGGCATAACGCCATTCTCCAGATCCATCTTCAACTGATCCATAAGCTTGACATCCCTGTCGTCTCTAGAATCCCTCTCATTGTCTTCTTCTGCTCTCGAGCTCTTCGCCCGCGAGGCAGTCTGTGTGTGTGGTCGGGGGGCGTGTGCAATCTGTTCAGCGCATTAGCAATCCATAACCCTCCTCAAGCAGTGCAATTGGAACGGATATACCTTTGCTCTCTTCGCCGGCCCCAAAAAGGAGCGCATACATCGTGGTGCGGCCATTCTTGATATCGTCGTACACACCACGCCCAACATCCAACATCTTCCACAGAGCCGATGCGCGCTAGTGATGATTCCACTTGCGGTCTTGGCAACATCGGAACTGGCCGCCGCCTTCCCTCTGCACCCTAGCCGTAGCCTCCGAATATGTCACATGTACGAGACAGACTAGATACAAGACTGTTCTTCTAGGTTTTTCGTTTTCCCTCTGTTTCTGCAAACACCCCAACAACCCAAGATGGAAACTGTTTCAGACATGGCTGCTGCACCAAACGCCTATGCCCGCGCTACGGAAACGGCCAAGTACGTGCGCTCACAATTGCCAGAGGCCTTACAGTACCCCAAAGTAGCCATTGTATGCGGCTCTGGATTGGGTGGACTCGCCGACACAATTGAATCAGAACCGAAAGTCGAGCTGGCTTATGGAACGATTCCAAACTTCCCCAAGAGTACTGGTGAGTGCGGGATACGGAGACATTTTCTCGCTGCAGATGAGAAACTTCGAATAACACAAGATGCGGGGTACTGACATCTTTGCTCAGTTGTAGGACATGCTGGAAAGTTTGTGTTTGGTCAGATCGGGCCGCAGAAGACGCCTGTTGCGCTTCTTGTTGGACGGGCACAGTGAGTCACCAAAACATGAAAGTGGACTTTGTTTCGAGAGACTTTGATATTGATGACATCAGTTTCTATGAAGGACACTCGATGGATCTCGTCACATTCGCTACTCGAGTGTGCAAATTGCTCGGTGTCGAAACCATGATTGGTGTGTTTGAATCTCAGGCATTGAATGGAGCCAACCGACTAACAATGGATGAAGTCACCAACGCAGCTGGTGGTCTTAACCAAACTTACCGCGTAGGAGATATCGTATGCTTGAACGATGTACGTGATCCCTTTCGGAGACGTTGAGTCCAACCTGACTTTGCTTAGCACCTCAACATGGCTGGACTTGTCGGCATTCATCCTCTGCGTGGTCCCAACATCGAGGAGTTTGGCGTTCGCTTCCCGCCACTATCAGATGCGTACGACCTCGACCTGAGAGTGCGAACGCACAAGGCCTGGAAAAAACTGGGACTGGATAAGCAGCAACGACGGCTACATGAAGGTGTATACGCGTTTGTGGGAGGACCAAGGTATGTCATTCATGTCCTATTCCTCCCCTCTACTTCGCTATGGGTATCAGACAGATGCTGATTGTCATCAAGTTACGAGACTAGGGCAGAATGCCGAATGCTCAGTTCGCTAGGAGCTGATGTTGTGGGTATGTCGACTGTACCGGAGATCATTGTTGCCAGACACGCCGCAATGCGCATTCTTGCATTTAGTCTAGTCACAAACGTCGCCGTTCTCGAGGCGGGCGCCAGTGGGAACGATGCAGAGATTCAGTCCATGAACAGGGCGGAACTGACTAAACATCTGAGTCAAGGCAAGGCAAACCATGAGGAGGTACTGGAGGCCGGACGGAAGGCAGCCAAAGACATGCAGGCCTTGGTCAAGCAGATATTGTTTGATCTCCACGACCAACAGTAAGGGGCAGAAGTCGTCAGTATGCCTTTTCCTGCGATCCATGCGTGCAGACGTAGTACCAAGATGGTGAAACCAATATCCAGAATAGAATACACCATCCATCCAGATTGGGCAGAGCACGAATCAATCTGGCATGCGTTGAGCCAGACTGGGAACCAGGCGAATCTCAAGGCTTGACGATCTTGCCTTTGTTTCGCTTGGCCTTCATCGCCTTATAATGCGCCTTCTTGCCACTTGCTTTGGATGTCTGGATATCCTCGTACTTCCGCTTGAAACGGCCCGTGTCCTGCTCCTGGGCGATGACCTCCTCTAATATGGTCTGCTTGCGTTCCTTGTTCTTCAAGCGGCTGCTGTAGAACTCGGTAGCACCTTCGATGATGGTACCGACTTGGGCGAATGCGGGAACGTCGTTCTTTTTGTTGTCCTTCTTGTAGTGGCGCTTCGGGTCAAGTACGTTCCTCATCTTGAGCAGCTGCAAGTCTCGGCGCAATTCTGGGGTGAGGTCGGTCTTGGGCATGTTGAACCATTGTGAACCAGCGGTAGCCTTTTTCTCCTGTGGAAAGCTGTTAGCATTGCGACTGACAACTTGAAAAGTAAATGTTGAATCAAGTAATGCCTCAGTGTAACTATGAACTAATGGAGCCTCAGTGGTGCAGTAAGGCAACCAAGACGGCGCCCGAGTCTGCTCAGCTAAAAGATTTGGGATAGATATCATCACAGGCATGCGAATGCATGGAATGTGGCTTCAACTTACCTCTTGCTTTTGCTTCTTGATTTGGAGCGGATCCTCAATCTTCTTGATGCCGTTAGCCAAAGCCTGCTGCTTCTTGTCGACGAGCTTGGAATGATCTAGTCGCGTGATGTTGCCGTCAGTCTTTTCGTAAGTATCGGCAATATGGCCGGGCTGCAGCCTGGGCAGCCTGAATGGAGCCTCCGACTTGCTCGCAGGCGGCGCAGTGGCTGCCTTTGCGCGCATACGGACAGCGGCTTCATTAAGCAGCTCTCGTATTTTCTCATCCGAGAGATCCTCATCGGTGTCCTCAGCGAGGAGCGGCTGGTGCGTTGGCAACTCCATGTTGGCGTTGGCAAGGAAGAGAGATGGAAAATTCGGGAGAAGGAACATTGAACTTTTCGAGAGGCTCGGACGGCGCTAGGCTACTTTGGCTGCGCTAGCCGTTCTGCTCCCGCTGCGCTCGTGCCGAAAACATGTTCGCGCAGTCGCGCATGGTCTTGCGCATTTGATTGCAGTTTGAATGAGAATGTCTCTACATCTGCTAGTACTGCGATGTCATCCTATTGTTGTTGTTGTTGTTTCTTTTTTTTTGGGGCGTCTCCAACGGCACTCGAGCTTGTTCCGATCGTTCGCACCCGCCACGTCAAGTCGCCCTTGGTTTCCCGTGCCGTCAGCGTTGGACATGATGTCTTATGACGCGTGCTCGCATATTCTGGCGCGCTCGAGAGAATCGAACAATGAACAACTCATCACTGGCATGGCCTGGTGTGTACGAGGCCAATCAAAAAGCGCCGTCCTGGCCAATGGCGGCCCCATGCCGCGTGCTCCTCCCGCCCAGCCATGGGTCACGACGGGCTCGAGTCTTGCGCCGCAGGGAGATTGAAATGTGACGGGGGCGGCAGCAACATTGCGTCGCTACTGTGCTGTCACGTCGTCGGGGCCTTGTGAAGAGATGTGGTGCGACGTGCACGTTGCGCATATAAGCATGGCCGGAATGGCGATCGCAGCATCTTCTTCTGAAAGAGGCTCTAGCATGAGAGATACGCCGGCAGAACATCAAGCTAAACTTGCATCTGCCACCTGCTGCAGCTCCCCTTCGCCCACATTTCCACCTACGACCGTACTTCTCCGCGTACCTGAGTAACGTTGGGGTCCCTGCTTGCCTGTGGTTCGTTGACTCACTAGAAGCCCACCAACCAAGCATCAACGTCCGCGAGAATATTCTCGTGCTGGAATTTGATTCGCCGAACCGGAGCAGAGGTCAGTCGCGCGCCTGGTTCAACCTCATGAGAGTTGGTGCAATGGAATATAGAGTAATGCTCATCCACCATGGCAGCCCGCACACAGCAACGCCCTCGCGCCCCCAGAGCACAAAAGACAGGTACTTGCGCCTTCCCCGCCCACCTCGCCCCGGCCACTCAGACCGCACCTCTGCCCGAATCACGACCTCGCCCTCCTTCCACAGCACGCCCACCGCGAGACCGTGAGTAGCCATTGGGTGTCGCGCCTCCATTTCTGCACCATCCCGCGACCCTAGGAACAGTTGTCGTCCTCCAAAGACACGCCGCAGACTGCCGCACACCCTGTCCACGGCGTAACACTTGCGCAACCCAGCCCCAAGCCATGGACCAAGTCAACCTCCAGGGCCACGGCCAGCAGAAGATGCGCCAGCAGCCTCAGCAGCCGCAGCAGGCCGCGCCCCGCAAATACGACGGCCAGCAGGGCAATCCTCTCTACGACCCTACGAATGGCGGCCACTATGGTAAGTCTGTCTGTCCGTCCGGAGCTGCAGCCCACGCGACGCGGCTCTGGCTGTCGCATTCACGGCAATGTCTTGTGCTGACTCTCTATCGCAGGCGCGTCTGCAGCCGTACGTTCTCTTTGCGCATCCGCGCCCACTAACCAAACTACAGCCACTGATATTTGGTCCAGATTGCCGCGCAAAGCCACGCTCCGGATCCGCAGCTGTTCACCGGTTCCTGGCAGAACGTACGCGCTTACATCCCTCGTAGCCCACCATCACACAAGCTGACGATGATAGGTCAACCAAGGACTCACTGGCAACTACCGCGACATTCTCAACACCTACTGGCAGCAACAGGTCACGAAGCTCGAGACGGACGAACATGACTACAAGCTACACCAGCTCCCGCTCGCTCGGATCAAGAAGGTCATGAAGGCTGACCCAGAGGTCAAGATGATCTCGGCCGAAGCTCCCATCCTTTTCGCCAAAGGCTGCGACATCTTCATCACCGAGCTCACGATGCGCGCCTGGATCCATGCCGAGGAGAACAAGCGCAGAACACTCCAGCGCTCCGACATCGCCTCGGCCCTGTCCAAGTCGGACATGTTCGACTTCCTCATAGACATTGTTCCCCGCGAAGAGGCTCATCCCCATAAGAGGAGCGCGGGCCAGAACGCAGCTGTCCAGTCATCAGCAGCAGTTGTCCCGCCTGGTGGTATGCCGCAGCCGGTGCATGCCCAGCATTCGATGGCACCTCCCGACTACGGTATGCCTCAGCATCTTGCACAACAGGAGGACTACCAGCAGCCGCCCATGTACCCAGGCCCTGTACAAGGCGACCCTCGAGCCTATGCACAGCAGCCCATGTTCGACCCTAACGTCTACACTGGATACCCGATGGGCCAGCAACCACAGATGTACGCAGTTGGCCAACGTGGGCCCGACCCTAATGCAGGTGATCCTCAGGGCTATGGTCGCTACGGAGAAACTGACCCTGACGATGACGCACAAGGCGAGCGGGTCGATGCTGACAGTTAGAAGCGAGCAGCCATTCCTAGATGGGCTTTCCCGATCCCTAGTGGGATAATTGGATATGGAAAGACAAGATCTGGCAACTATGTAGTCGATGTTAATGGTTGGCAACGAGCAGCCAGGCCCATGAGAGAATGTCGCTCTGGAGTGTACGGTTGATTTGGCGTTCAAACATGGTGTTTTAGGTATTGTTTTCGGGAACGGCCGCGGATCGGCTACTTTGCGGCGCCCTCATGAGCAGATATCCATTGATAGTTACTTACACAAGTGGATTTGAAGGTGGTTCTTACACGGCTGGCATTTTATACTTGAAGGTGAAAATATGCCTGGGCGAAAATATCACAAGACACGACATTACACACGACCCTACAGGACACGATACGACGCGATATTACAAGTCGATTCTAAGTAACAACTAGCTCGCGTAATCATCATGTTCGTCTATCAACAAACAGCACAGTGAAGCGTCAGTGGGCGGCCTCGGCGCGGAAGTGGAAACGTCGTTTGCAGTGTCCCGATCCGCTCCGGCAACTAAACTAGCTGAACATAACATGACATCATGTACTAGCTAGAGATGCATTCACAAAGAGATGGCACCGAGACAATCCACGTGTTTTAGCAAGCCGAGTGGGTGGATTGCTGTCGATGATGGAGCAACTCGGAGACAGTTGGTTGTTCAACAATAGATTTACCATACATTCACAAGCGGCCGAGCTACTACTACTACTACGACTACTTACCGTACGCGGGCCAACAGACCGTCTTCTCCAGCCTATGCAGTATGGGTGTGTACCTGTATTTCAACTAGCGGACATCCGACCTGTCCTGATCACTCGAGACACCGAGGCTCGTTGTTGCGTCCTTGGCTCTCACAGCAAAAGTATGAGGATGCGTTTCTGGGTCCAGCATGTCAACTCATCTACCAAGACCTCAACAAGCACCCATGGAACTAAGACTGCCACAAAGCTGGCCAAGACTGCGCTAGAGAGGATTTAGACTGCCCCATTAGCTTGAAGCGCATCCCAGACATGCTCCCGCCGGTACCCCGCTGCTGGCCCGTGCTCCCGCCCCACCTTCCTGTGGTGGTGTGCAGCTCCTACCTACCTTACATACTCCAAGCCATCTCCTGCCTTCTTTTCTCTCACCGACTCTTCAATCCATTTCTCAATACCTCTCTCAATCTCTCTTCTCAACTGCCCCCTTTAGAACACCTCCTCCCCTTTAGCAACTTGTATCACAATGGTCAAAGCCGTAGTAGCCGGAGCCGCAGGAGGCATTGGACAGGTACGAGCCCGAGAGTACCGCAAGTGCTTTTTTCTCCACACTGCAGCTGGTACTGACTTCTCCCTGACAGCCCCTCTCTTTGCTCCTCAAGTCTTGCCAACACGTCACTGAGCTCGCCCTCTACGATGTCGTAAACACACCAGGTGTCGCTACCGATCTCTCGCACATCTCAACACCAGCAGTATGAGCTAGCTCTAGTCCCGCATGCACACAAGATACTGAAGGCGGACAGGTTGTCAGGGGTTTCCTGCCCAAGGACGAAGGTCTTGAAAAGGCTCTGACCGGCGCCGATGTCGTAGTCATCCCTGCCGGTATTCCTCGTAAGTCTGGACCCTTTCTATCACTGTGTTACCCCAAGCTAATGAGTGCTCAGGCAAGCCGGGTATGTCCCGTGATGACCTCTTCAAGATCAACGCCGGTATTGTACAGGGCCTCATTGAGGGTGTGTCCAAGTACTGCCCTAAGGCGTTTGTCCTCGTTATCTCCAACCCTGTCAACTCGACCGTTCCCATCGCCGCCGAGGTCCTCAAGAAGGCAGGCGTATTCGACCCCAAGAGGCTCTTCGGCGTCACCACCCTAGACGTTGTCCGTGCCGAGACCTTCGTCGCCGAGCTCACTGGCGAGAAGAACCCCGGGAAGCTGAACATTCCCGTCATTGGTGGACACTCGGGCGAGACTATCGTTCCTCTTTTCAGCCAGTCGAAGCCGAGTGTCAACATCCCAGCTGACAAGTTGGATGATCTTGTCAACCGTGTCCAATTCGGTGGTGACGAGGTCGTCAAGGCAAAGGAGGGCGCTGGTTCAGCCACTCTTTCCATGGCCTACGCTGGTTACCGGTATGCTTGATATATTCTTCTTCCTCTATAGTAGCTAACCATGGCCAGCTTCGCCGAGAAGGTCATCAGGGCCTCCAAGGGCGAGAAGGGCATCGTCGAGCCCAGCTACGTCTACCTCCCTGGTGTTGAGGGCGGAGATGCCATCTCCAAGGCCACCGGGCTTGAATTCTTCTCTGTACCCATTGAGCTTGGTGTAAGTAGACGCGAAAACCGTTAACCCCTACTTGTTTTTGCATCATAGCTAACTCCCTTCACAGCCCAACGGTGCCGAGAAGGCCTTCGATGTCGTCAGCAGCGCCAATGAGCAAGAGAAGAAGCTTCTTCAGGCCTGCTATGACGGCCTGAAGGGCAATATCAGCAAGGGCGTCGAGTTCGTCGCGAACCCTCCCGCCAAGTGAGTGTTCCAAGATGTCGGTACCGCTCGAACGCCAGCTCATAAGCGCCCGTTCGCAGATAGACTATAAGCCGCAACGACGGGTATGAGAGATGTCACTTCGAGAACATGTCTTGGAATATGCGTGGCTCTATGCCAATCTGAGCAGAAATTTCAATGATTTGACGGTACCATGATATGAACTATTACAAGTGACACGCATCGTTATTTGAGCATCGCTTTGATGTCTACTAATATATGCCGAAGAATGATTGTCGTCGGCATCACATGGTTACTCGATGTAACAGAGGCCAATGCAACGCGGATATAACCAGAGAAATAATGTGATGTTGACAAGAACTCGTGGCGCTTGTCGAGCCGGAGCCATGACATTGTGGACCCTTGCAATGTGAATCGACCGCGGCTTAAAGCAACCCACGTCTGAACTACAACAACCAACACACCGTGATAGACTCTACACCACGCCCGAAGCTGTAGTTGGAGACTCTCGACCTACAAACGGGCCCTAATTTTCGGGAGCATTAAGCGATTGTTTATATATAATCTGTCAGCGGCAATTCACACTACATCGGAGCGCACTACTACTACTACTACTACTACTACTACTACTACTACTACTACTACTACTACAACCACACGTTAACCAATCCACCCCGTAACTCGTCTGGGAGCATTACTCCACAAACCACTATTTCAACATGGCGCAGGCCAACCTCTCCGCACCGAACGAACCCTCCACATCCTACGTCGACCCCACGTTCTCGTTAGTGAACACATCATGTCTCGATCTTTTACTCATAGAACTTGTACCCATGGCATATCGCATAACAGCCGATCTTGCTGCACGAGAAGAGGAGTGGATACACGGGTCATCGGCCACAAAGCCAAAACAATTATCCGGCACGAGTAATGACGCGTCAAGCACGGCAGCAGGCACAGCAAGAGGAACAGACGGTGGGCCAGTGGGTGGAGGAGGTACCGCAACGGTCGATGAAGAAGAAGCAAGAGAGGCTGTATTTCATCGGCTAGAGAGCTTGGGGTATAGGGTTGGATTGGGCGTTGTTGAACGGTACGTCTGTCCCTCAATTCACACTTGGGCTCTCAAGATCATTGCTAACATTCGACAAAGATTCTCCCGAGACGCACCCCGATCAACAACACCTCTAGACTGCATAAAGTTTCTCTGCAAAGACCTTTGGACACTCCTCTTCAGGAAGCAGATCGACAACCTCAAGACCAATCACCGTGGCATCTACGTCCTTACAGACAACACATTCAAACCCCTCAGCCGCATGTCGTTCGATACCAAGAAGTACGATGCCGCTATGCAAGCAGCACTGGTAGCACAAACAGGTGACGTAGCCCTAGGACGGGACGCGAATAGCCAGGCTAGGGTCCAGCCATTCCTGTACTTCCCAGCTGGCTTAATAAGAGGCTGTCTTGCAGGTTTAGGCATACAAGCGACGGTCACGGCGGAGAGTGCTGCACTACCCGGAGCTACGTTCCAGATCCGGACTGCGGGGGCGAAGAGCTAAGAGAATGGGCGGATCGGTATACCATCTGTATTTCAGCGGCATTATGCGGCGTTGTAGGGTCTTGTTAATTCGGGTCACGCTAGACGGCCGTTATACTCGGCTGGGAACAGCTGGATTTAAAAGACGATCTCTCGGGCCTATCCGTAATCAACCACATGACTATATTTTGAACAACAACTACAGTGAAGACGAAAAAAACTTCGGCCGAACACACCAACCTTAAGTAATGCGCCCATACTTTCTAATCATCGTTTGCTTTGCAGTTAGGTCGGCCCCCAAATAAACGCCATGTTGTCTTGGCAGCCTGTGCAGCTTGAGCCTGGCGTGTAAAACGATCCCTTCAATGTTGCCGTACGAGTCCTCGAGTTTGTCGACCATTTCAAGAGACAGACCGGTAGTCAATGATGTTCTCTCCCTGAGTTACGTACAATACATCATAGTGGCATTTCGTAACTAAGAACACACACACACATACACTTCAGCCTGGTCTTACAAACTGATAAGCTCCCACCCACATGCATTCTTCTTATTCATGGAAAGAGGATTAGGAGAGAGATTTACTTTTACTTGGAGAATATGCGTCAGATGACTGCTTGGCTGATCTGGGTGGTAGTATGTACCAAACGCGGTCACGAGGCGGGGGACAAACACGCAATAAAGAACTGCGTGGCAGAGATGGGTAGTCGGATTTAACGCACGCCATCATGGGACGATCGTCCCCATCCTGAGCAGGACGAGACTGCTCGAAAGCTCCGTGGGGGCATTTGGAGAACTGTCCAACAAGCTGTCCAGGCCGAGTCGAGATGGTCTGCAAGCTCGTTCTGGATTAAGGGATGGAGGTATTAGTATGATGGCAGCGGCAGCGTTCCCATCAAGTTGTCAGTGAGCATGAGGGCTCTGAGACAAGACTCGGACACTGCGAGAGCAGCAAGAACAACGAGACAGAGATGAAGAAAAAAGAAAAAATGGATACGGAGAGTTGAGGCTGTTCATCATAGGATTATCCAATGCTGTTAATATGCCCGGTATTATCGGGAATGAAGATCTGGGTTGAAAAGGCTATACGTTTCAGCTGATATTTGGGAAGGAGGTAGGTGGGAGGTTAGTATGGAAATAGCTGCGCTCAATTCACCAGAGGGTTCGGGCACTGTGTCGACTTTTCATACGATGAGTTGCTGGCCCGTGGGCTCATTACAATCTCGATAAAACTTCTTGGTCCGACTGTTTGTACATTGAGTTCCTCGATGAACTCAACAGCACGGCTACAGAAGATGAGATTGCTGCTGCGATGAGCCAAGCACTCAAGGAACGTGTCTTTCAAGAGGGCGTGCAATATACGTGTATAGGGCCTCCGCCTTGGTGATTACACGGCTTCAGCCGTCTTCCGATTGTCTGATTGCATGTCTAATCTCGCGCGGTTCGACGTGTGGGGCCTATGTTGCAGTCACTACCTGCGGTTGCAGGTCCTAAACTTGGTAGTAGACCTAGCTCGGATGCCTTTTGCTGTCCTGTTCAACATCATGGTCACTTCGAAGCTCGCTCTCGCTCCGTTCAGGCGAAATGATGTGCATGTTGAAAGCCAACATCAGCGTGAAAGAGTTTCAGGGGCGGTGTAGAAGCAGGCTTGGAGTTGCTTCCTGACTTGTTTGTCTAGCTATTCTTGTTGCTAGATATTCTTTCTGTTATACGCTTGGTTTCATAACGTGGTTGGTAGTGTGTATACAGGAATGTCTGGTTATAGGTTCGCTATGGCCCACGATGTGGCTTCTGGATGTGGCTACGGCTGGTGCTGGTGCTGGTGCTGGATTTCCGAGAAAACCCGTAGCGGGTTAACAGAGTTTATCTATCCCCTAGGTACATATCTATGTCGCCCAACGTCACTTGAATAACCATAATCTCCAAATCTACCTTATCGAGACCCTAATTGGAGCTGTCAGGTATCTCCACGTCCTCACCCGGGTGATTCGTCGTTCGCGGGGTAGATTGCTAACCGAGCAGGGGGTTTATCAAACGTTCGACGTACATCCTCTGCCGCTTTCGGCAGATGCTTCCTTGTCTTGGATAAGACATCACGGCCTTAGCAACAAGCATCTATCAGCTGCAGGTCTACTGCTAGTATGTTTCTTATCTCGACTTAACAAAGAGTGATCGGAGTCGAAGGTTTATGGACCCTAGCTTATCGCAAGAAGCGCACATGTCGAACCATCAGATCGTCGCTGTGCTTACTATCCTGCAACAAATCTTGCCTATCACACCAATTAACGCTCAGTATCATGTCGTACAATCGCCGTGAAAACGCCGTAGGCTGCGAACTCCTCCTTCATCATCAAAATAGTATCTTCGGGGACCATGGCTCACATTTAGAGTCTGATTAACTTTAAAGAACATGCTCTTATAATCGACCTCCTGGTAAGAGAAGACATTAGGAGTTCCAGCTTTCAAAATCAATTCGTTGTAGATTTCAAGATGGCAGACACGATCAGAGTACCTCTCCCAGTAGGAGCCGGCTATGGTAAGTCTGTCCCACAGTCAGTAAGTATTTGCAACTAATTCATCCAGGCGTCGTCGTGGGAATCGGCTTCTTCTTCGCCTTCATCATGATGGGAATCTCCTGGCTTCAAAATAGATACACACGCTACACGACCAACCAATCCGAAGAGTTCAACACTGCCTCTCGTTCCGTCAAGCCCGGTCTCATTGCTTCCGGTATCGTCTCGGCATGGACTTGGGTAAGTTCTGGGTGTGCGAAATGCATGTGAGACATACACTGACCTCGTGTCTCCACCTCTGCAGGCTGCAACTCTGCTCCAGTCATCCACAGTGGCCTACCAATATGGTGTTGCAGGTTCGTTTTGGTACGCAGCTGGGGCTACAGTTCAGATTCTCATGTTCTCGATCCTGGCATGCAAGGTTAAGCAGAATGCACCGAGGTGTCATACGTACCTTGAGATTGTGAAAACAAGATACGGGACGTTTGCGCATTTGGTGTTTATGGTGTTTGCGTTTGTAACAAATATATTGGTGGGCAGTCAGCTTTTGTTGGGTGGTAGTGCGGTTGTTACGAGCTTGACGGGTATGCCGGTTTACGCGGCTGTATTCTTGATTCCAGTTGGTAAGAGGAGTCTGAGAAGGTACTGTGAGTTGTATGCTAATAAGAACAGGTGTTTGTGCCTATGTCATCCTCGGTGGTCTACGAGCGACTTTCATCTGCGACTACAGTCACACCTTGATTCTCATGATCATCATCCTTTACTTCATGTTCAACGCGTACGCTGTCAGTCCTCTGATCGGCTCGCCCAGCGAGATGTACGAGCTGTTGGAAAAAGCTGGGACCCAGCGTCCGGTCAAAGGGAACCATGACGGTTCGTACGTTACCTTGAAGTCAAACTTTGGCTTGATATTTGGTGTCATCCAGTTGTGTTCTGGATCTGGAACCGTCTTTCTCGACCAAGCGTACTGGCAGCGTGCAATTGCTTCCAAGCCCTCGACCGCCGTACGTGCGTATCTTCTGGGAGGAATCGCATGGTTTGCTATCCCCTTCGGCTTTTCGACAACACTTGGTCTTGCGGCTGTCGCGCTTATGGACAATCCGCGGTTTCCTACCTACCCTGAGATACCTACCTCTGGGCAAATCTCATCAGGTCTGGCTGCTGCCTTCGCTGCCGAGACGCTGATGGGACAGGGAGGTGCCGTTGCATTGCTGGTAGTTCTCTTCATGGCAGTCACGTCATGCGCGTCTGCGGAACTCATTGCCGTCTCCTCACTGCTGACCTTTGACGTTTACAAGGCATACATCTCTCCCAATGCCTCACCAAAGCAGCTCGTCTTCGTTTCGCACATTATGATTTGCGTCTTCGGATTGACCATGTCTGTTTTTGCCTGCATCTGGAATGCGGCATCAGTTGATCTTGGTTGGTTGTTTCTGTGAGTCTTCAATCGTCTCATTTATCAATTTGTCGTTCATCACTAACACGTTGAAGTGTCATGGGCCTTTTAGTTGGCGGCGCCGTCTTCCCAGTGGCATTTACTATATCATGGCGGAAGCAAACTAAAGTCGCCGCTATATCCGGTTGTCTCTCCGGGCTTGCCGCTGGTCTGACCGCATGGCTAGCAACAGCGAAGAGCTACTACGGAGAGATCACCATAGAAACCACGGGCAAATCTTACCCCACCCTTGCGGGTAACACGGCAGCCGTCTTTACCGGACTCATTGTGACGACCACAATCACTCTGATCAAGCCAGACAACTTCGACTGGGAAGTTACCCGTGCCATCAACGCCTTGGTGACTGATGGCGTGAACCAGGACAACGCTAAGACATCTAGAGATGTTTCGACTCCCGAACTGTCCGACTCTGGCGAGAAGAAAGTCACAACAAAGGCCACAACGCAACCCGAGGCAGCCGCAGTAGAGCTTCCACCTCATCTCGCTCCCACACTAGAAGAGCAGGATGACCCTTTAACGCTCCGCCGCGCCTTCAAGCTCGCCTGCATCTCTGCGTTCCTGTTGACTTTTATTCTAGACTTACTGATTCCTATGCCCATGTTCTTCTCGAATTATGTCTTCTCCAAGGGGTTCTTTACTGGGTGGGTGGTGGTAAGCTTTATCTGGGTGTTTGCTAGTAGTGCGATTAGTTGTATCCTACCAATCTGGGAGACGAGAGGTAGTTTTGCGACGATATTTAGGAAGATTGGTGAGGATTTAAAGAGGAAGGGTTAAAGACTGGACTCGATATTGGTACATGGTTCCCTTGAATTACAATGTGCTTGATTGAGAAACATATTCAAGGTGAGACTTCACATGGTCCCCGCTTACAATGTGTACCGAGTATTCTAGACAGACCACAAGTATGGTAAGCCGCCCTTACGCCCTTACCAAACCATGGTACTACTAGCTTCCGACTCATGGCCAAATACAGTGCCTCATCTTATTCAAACAGTGCTCCTGTCTTCAAGAAACCTTCTCACTATTCTCGCAGCAGTCCTCACGCATTCTCACTCTTCACGATGGGAAAGCGCAAATCCCACCCCACAGGTCGTCCCCAAAAGAAGAACGCAGAAGCAGAAGGAGAACAAGAGCAAGGAACAATCTTCTTCTACATGCCCAACGAAAAGCCATACGGTATATTTTGCCAATGGCACACCAGCCCAATCACCATACCCACCGCATCACTGCAATGGCTCATCGACATGGCACCGGCACCGCCAACACCCAGCTCTCCAACAGAACCCCCCATTACACCCTCAACCATACTATCCACCCACGCCACCTCCTTCTCCTCCAACCCAACCCTCACCTTCACCTGCGCCGAACAATCCTACATGTTCTGCAAATCCCTCTACTTCTCCGACCCACGAACCAGCGCCCTCATCCTCTCCACCCCAGACCCAAAAACACAGAAAAAACACGGACAGAACGTGGACAACTTCAACGAGGTCCGGTGGGGAAAAGTTCGGAGCAGGGTCGCCAGAGTGGGAAATTGGTATAAATTCGCTGGAGGGGGTATTGGGACTGGGACTGGGACTGGGACTGGGAATGCGCATTTGAGAAATGTGTTACTAAGGACGCAGGGGAGGGAACTAGCGGAAGCGAGTCGGAGGGATAGGGTTTGGGGGATTGGATATAGGGGTGATGAGGCGGAGGTTTATCGGGAGTTTTGGGGGGAGAATTTGCTGGGGAGGTGTTTGATGGATGTTAGGGGTAGGATTATTGAGTTGGAGGGGAGGGGAGAGGAGGAGGGGAGTGTGAACTGGGAGTGGGATGGGGCGTTGGATGGAGAGGAAGAGGTGGTGGAAGAGTAGGCTGAGGTGTTGGCCGAAGGAGGGTGAGGTTATGAGGTTAGAGTTTCTTCTGTCTTGTGTCTTTAGCCTCCTCCTGGTCTAGATCATCAACTAGCAACTTGGCTGCTATCAAATGCCCCGCTGGTCTTGGATGAAATACCCGCTTGTAACTATCTGGCAATAACCAATGGATTGAGTCGCCTAACCACCCTTCTTCCTTGACGCCTCCTTCTTCTTCTTTTTCTTCTTCTTCACAAACCCCTTTTCGGGATCAAATGTCCAATCAGGATGTTTCTCAAGCGTCTTATTAACATCCCCCGCGATTCCGCCTTGGAACGAGTGTTTCGGTACATCGTCACCTGTGTGGTTCTCCAGCGCAGTCTTGTTCTCGTCTGTATCGACGGTGTTCCACTAGTAGAATGCCAGGCCAAGACGATTGGGATCAGGTTCTAGAACGTCTTTTTCGCAATACCGACCATGCGCTGCTTTAATGTGTGTGTGTCGTAGTCGATGAAACGGACGTTTGAACCAGCGTCTCTCACGGCTTTGTGCACGATGGCGTTGACGTCGTGAACCATGTTGTTCAACTCCCGTCTTAACTCGCGCTTGAGATACTGTTTCGTCTACTCTACGTCTTTCCATGACGCCCAGGTAACGTTGTCGCATGTTTCGTCGTCGGTGCCGAAGAAAACTGCGTAGCCTGTGTAGTAAATTACACCATGTTTTTGGTTCATCTTCGGCTTCGCAGCTTCAAGAAGCAGTGTGACATTGTGATAAAGTTCTGTCTCATTCGCGATCCGCGCTCGCGCTTCGTCGATAGCTTGCCGACACGGGTCTTCGGCTGACATGTAGAACTGGTATACACAGTTACTCAGGATTGGAGTTAATCCAATGTCGTTTCCGCCGGCGGAGATGGTGAGCAAATCGAGGTTGTCCTGTAAATCGGGGATCTGCTTCTCGAGGATTTCCGTACTTGTGGCGCCGGAACAGGCAAGGAACTGATGTGTTCGGTTTGGGTTATCACCGAGAAGAGAGGTGTGCAGGGTGTTTGGGTATGATTGTGCGTATCGTGAGCAGAGCCAGTTGAGACGGTCTCCTGAACCGAGACCGGCGGAGTATGAGTCGCCCACCGAGGCGAAGCGTTGGATCCATGGGAATTTTTGATGGTGGAATCGAGGAGAGGGGATTGTAGTGCGTTATTGATGGGGCTAACAAAAGTGGTGGCTGAGAGCCACTTGTTAAGAGTAGATAGAAACATGGTGCCAGCACTGGGGAATGTATAGTAGGTTCAAGTGGAAATATGAAATGTAAGTCCCTCCAAGGGCATCGTCAGTTAAAGAAATGATTCATTATAGAAGGACAAACACCTCGAGAGGTCTTTCTTGTCGTTGTTGTCTTACCGTGCCGATTGGGCGCGGCAGTCACGCGCCGTATGCTGGGCTCTTCATGGGCGAATCGAGGGCGCACGAGGTGGTGATTGGACAACGAGTGGCTGAAATAAACATTTAGCTCAATACCATCTCCCTTGTAAAATTAAGCAACTCATGGATGCAAGGCTTGATGCATCAGCTAAACCCATAAGGTATGATACCTACATATTTCGGAAGCTTGTGGTAGTACCCGTATCCGTACGCGCATACGCATGTGCATCGTTGAGCCTTCCGGGCTGCTTATTTGACACGTCTTCATGAGTTAAAGATCCTCGAATACAGCTTCTCATGTCTTCCAACCCAAAGATCCATAACCGGCACACTCTGACCCGCATCTTCCACCGTCTTGTGCCACCCCTCATCAACCAGCCCACGTATCCTGTCCTGCAGCTCCGCGCTTGCCAGTACTGCTTGCGCTTGATAAGGTCCCATAACGCTCGCTCTCACAGCTGCGCTCACCACTGTCCGTGCATGTGAAAAGAGGAACAAGTACGAGGCTTGTTGCAGCGGAACGGCCAGGATGCTGGTAACGAGACCCCAAAGCGGCGCGAGATGGACGTTAATGTGCTCTGAAGTGCGCAAAGCAGAGGAAAATGACGTGAGCGCTTTGATAGCAGCTTCACTGCCCACCAATCCGTCCAGAGCATCTCGAGACGCGTAGTCCTTGGGCGTGTTGTACTGTGTCCGAAAGCTTCGATCCCAAACAGCAAGTAAAGCGCGTCCTTGTGCTATGCTCGCCCGTCGCGCAACAGTACACGGGGTACTCGCGTCAAAGTCATTGTCTAAAGTCTCGATGTCTTCTGGGTTGCGATAGCCGGCTAGGACGTATGGGAGCGATGTGCTTGCGAGGGTTGATAGCGATAAGCGGAGGAAGGTGTGGAACGCGGGTAACTGTGATGCCGACGGCGGAGACGGCTTGTGATGCGCGAGATACGACTCTAGTCCGCTACTGAAGGCGAATGAGCCAAGTGGTAGGGCAGAGTCTGCGAGCAGCAGAAGGGCGTG
Source organism: Alternaria gansuensis (assembly GCA_009289805.1). Classification (NCBI taxonomy): domain Eukaryota; kingdom Fungi; phylum Ascomycota; class Dothideomycetes; order Pleosporales; family Pleosporaceae; genus Alternaria; species Alternaria gansuensis. The sequence continues at coordinate 61,334 of WBOK01000189.1, read as the reverse complement.
GAGTGCTGCAGATGTCAACAACTGTGGTGGCATGTATGTCGCGATAACGGACCAGCGTCATTCGCGGGCGATGAAGGTGTCGCCGCGACATTGTCCTGATTCAGTCGGGCTTTTGCATCGTGTAGACGTCTTTCAAGATCGGCTATTTCGCCCTGTAGGGCTTGTTGGTCCGAAGATGGTTGTATCATCGTGTGAGTGGGAACGAGGATGCGGCTAGAGTAGGTAGGGTACAACCTGCAGCTCGGCGACATTTCCGAACATGGACGAGTATCCATTCGCATGCATACTGTGTAGTCCTTACACAAGCGTAATCAAGTCTAGTCTGGAAATTGTCACGTATTTGACCTTGTTCCATTGTTCATCTCATCTCATCAAAACATGTAGTCATGATGGTCGTAATCATTTACCCGTATCCAAAACTCCAGAAAGACCCAGCCCATTCCAAAAGCACTTCAAAACAGCCAGCATCAAAGCCACAGGAAGGGTATATAAGAAACCGTTGCGCCCAAGCAGAAAACCAGTGCTTCATCCGCTGGATGAGCGCGCCTCTGATATCATGCCTACGCGCCCTCCTCTTTCGCGTCGTTCTTGGGGATATCCGCGAACATCAGTGTGCCGCTGCCATTGCTCGACTCAAAGTTCTTCGCGCTTGTCTTCTTAAACAGCGTCTGCGGCTTCGACCTATACGGCCATTAGTAAAGGTTCCTTTGTCTCGTAGGTGCAGTTGTGGAGTGACTTACTTCTTCATGGTGTGCTTGGTCTTGAAAGCCTGCAACTTCTGCGTAGCGGGGCTCATGATGTCGTCAGACGGCGAAACAAACTTCTGCTCTCTGATGCATCGTTAGCAATGCACAGAAGACCGAGCACAAGTGCAGGAGAACTCACGGCTCGCTATCCAGACGTGACTGGAGGATTTGGCGGTGATAGTCGAGGCTCTTGGTGTCCTTCTTCTCTGCGTCTTTCTCTGGTGAAGACACGGGCTTGACTTGCGTGTTGGTGTCGCGAGGGCTGAGGACGTTGGAAGCGGCCATTATTGTGGGGGTAATTGCAGTTGCACAAGGCGCGTATATTGACTTGAAAGTGTTCAGATTCGAGTGTTTGTCAGAACGTTTGGTAAGTTGGAAAGGTTGTAGTTCGTCCTGAGGAGGCCCGTCTGGGGGGAGCTTATATGCGTTGTGTGGTGGTTGTAATAGTCATCTCTGAGGGGTGTTTATATGTAGTAGCCTGTCGCGTGGGGCAACGGCGAGGAACGCGTTTTCGACCGTCATAGCCCTGCGACCCCAGCCCTACATCCCTACTCTCACAGGCCCTACACCTGGACATCCCTGGTCTTACTGACACAACGCTTTGGATAATGAACCGGCCATAGGTGGCAGGCCATCTTCATGTGTGAGTCAAAAAGGCTATATTGACCACCATATGGCAAAACAGTACTTGGTATCTGGGTTTGCATTCTCTCCTTTGATCATTCCTGTGACCGAGCTCCGCAGTGCCCCACGGAATTCATCTAACTCCATCCATGGAAACATCGCCGACCGAGAGACAAACTCCTTGAATCTACTAAAACACCCTAACACATGTCGTCTGAACCTGCACCGCCACTATGATCGTACATTGTCTTGCGCTCTTGCGCTGCCGAACACCAACGCCATGAAATTGGCTAAAAGCCCGCCGCAAAACGCCTACATATCCCAGGCACTGCTTCGTGCTTGGCCTCAAGATTCTCCTTCAACGGTATTTGTAAAATCGTAACAAAGGGTACTAAGGAAATGCAGGTCATGTACATGTGGCAATATGCAGAGAACATAAAATAAAAAGGGTATCCGGCTTGTAGACGTCTCATAGATGCACCCGCATCGTATCGTTGCTGCCAAAGGCCTTGCCACAATTCGGGCACTTCCTTGCGCGGTTGGTGAGTCGATCTTGTACGCATTGGTCGCAGAACATGTGCCCGCAAGTCTTGATGACCGTATTCTTGAGTTTGCTCTTGCAAATCTGGCACTGAATCAACAGCTCCATCGTCGACACTTCTGAGCTCTGGTTGGCAGTGCTCTTCTTCTTGTAAATCTGTACTTGCTTCTCCAGTCCGGTGACTTGGGCAGCCAGCTTGTCTCGCTCCGTTTCCGATTCCCGTTGAGCGTGCTTTGCCGCGAGACATGTCGCATCCTTGGCTTCGACAACCTTTTTTAGCTCTGCTATCTGGCTGACGTGACCCTCCGACGTGATGGCGTTCTCGCTAACCTTCTGTTGTAGCTGGCGATGCTGGGCAGAAAGATCGTCCATTTGTGATCGCATTTCCGCACATTGCTTCTCCAGTTTGTCCACCAGTGACCGGCTTAGGGAATCCGCCTCCTTCAACTGCGCCACTACTTCGGTAGCTTTGGTGGCCTGAGCGCGGAGGATGCGGATTTGCTGTTCCAACTCTCCTTTGGTCTTCATGGCTGCGAAGAACTTTTGATCCGCTTTCGCCTTGTCTGCGTGTGCCTTGGCAATGTTTTCTTCCCAAGCAGCGATGTCGGTAATTTTCTTGCTTGCAATCGCCTGCGCCTTCTTCCATGCAGACTCCATGGATGGAAGTTCATTGCCAAGAATCTTGCATTGGCTCTCTAGCTTGGTGATCTTGTTGCGCAACTGCTCCGGTGTCAAGTCGTCTAGCCCAGAAGTTTCCTGGCTTTCTGAGCTCTGCTGCTCGGTGATCTGCAGTCGCAATCGCTCGCATTCGGATTCCAGAGCAGCGATACGGCTGTCGCATGCACTCATGAGCTGTCTTGACTGCTCAATAGAGTCGTTTGAATCCTTGTGGCAGGCCTCCAAGAGATTGTTCTTAGTAGCGAGTTCATCCCGTGCGTTTCGAATGCGAGCACAGTTCGCTTCCGCTTGCGAAACGTGGCTTGCACTATCTGACAAACTAGCGCGAACCTCGTCATCCACTTTGATCCTGTATGCTGTTCGTTCTGCCTGGAATTTCTGCGCTTCTTCCCGCAAAGATATGTTGGTGGCTTCAAGGTTGTTGATTCGTTTGATCACGTCTTCATGTTGGTTCTTGATAGCTTTGAAGAGATCCGTCTTCGCATAATCATCGTCCGACAGGCCAGTAAGCTTCACTTTCAATGCTGAAAGCTCCTCGGTGAGTTTCTTGTTTTCCTGCTCAATGTGCTCAAGTTGCTCTTTCCTCTTCGCTGCCTCGGCCAATGCCTGGTTTTTCAAAGTTTCCAACTCTTCACTGATGGGCCCTAGTGAGGTGCCATTGACGGCCTCTGTTCCGTTGCTAGCAGATGGAGCCTCCTCTTTTGCTGCAGCACTGGTGCCAACTGCCGACTGCTCGAGTTTCTGAACTTGGGCGCTCTTCAACCGGTCGAGCTTCTTCTCGGCAACCAGATAACGATGAGTAGCAGTGTCCAGGCGGTCGGATAATTGTTCTTTCTCGGTAGTGACACGTTGCAGCCGCACAACATGATCCTTCTCAGTGACCAAGAGTTCTGACAGCTTTTGTTGGAGAGTGGCAACCTCGGGACTGGTTGCGGGATATCTCGCGAAAAGCTCGGAGAGGGATGCAAGTATCCTCTCCTTGCGATCAGATAGATGCTTCTTAAACGTCTGATTGTCCTCGCACAAGAGCGCAGCAGGCACAGACTGGGTGGCATTGGAATGGCCTGATGATGCAGGTAGCTTCTCAGCACCCAGGAGTTTGATTTCATCGATAAGCTAAGCAGCAATTAGCATCACCTCAATCAAATCCCAAGGGTGTACTGACCTGATCAAACCAAGCGTCGATTATGCGTAGGTGGTCGTCGTGGTACTTGGAACGGCCCTCCAAGTCGTGTAGTTGTGATTCGACGGTAGCCTTCTCGCGTTTAAACTCGCGCATCTGCCGCAGAATGGCATCTTTCTGGAAAGACTGTAGATTCGGAGAGTCAGCGGGTGTGTGCGCCGTGGGCGTGGGAGGAGGAGGGCGGGTGGTGATCGGGGGGCGAACCTCGATGTCATCTTTCCACGGCAAGTCAGCGTCTGGGTGGGAGCGAGCACCGTTGACAGTCACGGCTTGCCTCTTAGCGGGAGGAGCAGCGTCGTCGGCGATGGGCCGTTTGCGGTCCTCCATCTTGACAGCGTCAAGCGATGGGGGTGCGACGGTCCTGGCTTCGAGCCTCATCGAGGAGACACCGGTTTCGGTGATAGGGCAGCGAAGACGCGCGCGCTCTCTCAGAGTACTAAAGGGAGATGAAGGGGCGGATTGCAGGCAGGCAGGCAAGGGGACGGGCGGGCGAGGAGAAGCGGGAGGAGGAAGAAGGATCGGGTGTCGAGTGAGGCCAGAGGGAGGGTGGGTGGGGAGGAGAGTCGAGCGAAGAGAGTTCGTTAGCTGCTGGCTTGGCTGCCAAGAGCTAGTGTCGCGCTAGGGCGTGGTCTGTGAGCATGCGACGCGACCACGCTGAATCTTGCACCCTTCGCCACCCCCATGTGAGAAGCGGAAGGATGAATTGCAGCCATATGTTGGCTTGAACGAGTGCCGACATACCATGTCTGCCGACGACGTTTCCAGCCAGCCACCTGCTGCCGGTGGCGACAAAGCACCAGCGCCGAAACCTGCCACTACGTTTAGTTCCTTCATCAACAGTGAGTCGTCCCATGTAGAGCCGTCGACTCTGCTAAGGCGTGGTTAGAGAACACGACGGGCAAAAAGTTTGCACCCAAAGCCGCCCGACGAAGACCTGGTGCCGCTGCCGCTGCTGCTGCTGCTCCAACGCCAACGCCAACGCCTTCTGCGCCAGAGACACCAGCGGCAACTGCCGAACCGCAAACTTCGCAAATCGAACCCGAGCCCTCGAACGCGCCGACCTCTGAGCCCTCGGATATCGCACAGCTGCCTACGCCAGTCGCGACCCAGGAACCTGCCGTAGAGACTGCTCGCCAGGCCGCCCCAAGTACAGCCGAATCTTCCACAGCGCCTCCACAGCCGACTCCAATCCCCAGCAATACAGAAACCCAGACGCAAGCAGACAGTGAGCCGCATGCTGCTGTTCAGCCTTCGACTCACTGCCGTCTCACCACTCAATACTTGGAGCATGTGGGCGATGCTGGCAGGTCACCCAAGAGGCGTCGTATAGAACCGCCTGCACGATTGGGTACACCTGCGAGTCAAGATAATGTTGCGGGTGAAGGCGATGCTACGGGTCCCTCGCAGTCGGTGCAACAAGAAGCAGAAGCAGAACCAGGCCCACAGCAACCGCCAGAGGTCCGAGTTACGGTTGCTGTCGATGCGCCGACACCAGCAAATCACGATAGCGACCAAAATATCGACCCGAATCTTGCATCACCTACTGAAGACGTCCAGGCCCTTCCACAACCGCGAAAGAGGAGGAAGCTCCCATGGGCAGCGGTAAACGACCCCCAGGAGGGCGAAGAGGGGGCAGTGGCTGTAGCCCCGACCCGAAGGCCTCGCCAGCCACCCAAGCTACGAGGAAAGAAGAACGATGCAGCAGATCCGGATGCAGACCACGTTGAACAGGAAGACGAAAACGAGGAAGAGGCTCAGCCCACCCGGAAGCGGGCCACTGCCAAACCTCGCCCGAAGAAAAAGGCTACCGAACCCACCACACAGGATGGCGACGAAGCCCCGCCGAAGAAAGCCAAAAAGCCAAGAAAGACCAAGGGAGCTCTGAGTAGCGAGGTTGTCCAAGGCACGGAAGACGAGGTCGGGCGCATAGCCGATGAGATCGTGGCAGCAGCCGTGCGTCGCAAGCCCAAGCCAAAGAGAAGGAGGAAGGCCACCCCAGACGGCGAAGACGTTGATGGCATCGAAGGCGAGGAAGGCGCGAGGAAGGAAAAGAAACGGAAGGGAACACCGCCGCGGGAGCCCACGCCATCTGATGCCGAAGACCAGACCATCGACCCCGACGTCACTTACATGGATTCTCTAGCAGCGCGGACTCTTCGCATAGGAAAACTGTCTGCACGTGAGAAGCAGATGCGTACCGTTGACTGGGATGCAGTCAAGCAACGTCGAAGGGAAGAAGACAACAAGCACGTGACTTCGAAAGCGGAACAGGAAAAAGCTGACAGAGCACTGGCTGAAGCTGGGGCACAGCTGGCGGCCTCACAAGTTGAACAGGGTCCCAGACTTCGTTTGAATGCCGAGGGCATCTTGGAAGTAGTACCTGACTCTGGGGTAATCGATCGAGAGGGCGATGCAGACCGTCTCATCAACGACATGGTCATCACTGAAGACCAAGACATCACCGCTCGCCTCACAACCCGCAGCTTCATGAAGAACAACAAACGCTTTCCCAATGAATTCCTCCTGCCTGGCCAAGGACGACGTTGGAACCCGGAGCTCACAGAATTGTTCTATCAGGGCCTCAGGTCTTTTGGTACAGACTTTCAGATGATATCTCAAATGTTCCCAGGCTTCACTCGACGCTCCATCAAGACCAAGTTCACCCGCGAGGAGCGCGAAAACCCCGACAGTATTAGAGAGGCTCTCCAAGGACGATGCGAGATGAACCAGGGCGGATGGAATACATTTCTTGAGAAGTCACAGAAGACAGAAGAGTCTTTTGCAGATGCAGACGAGATCAAGCGACAGATGGCTGAAAAGGAGGCGGAGTTCAGGGAGAAGATAGCTGCTGCACAAGCAGAAACCCAAGAGAGGAAACGACAAAGAGAACTTGCCGGGATTGACGAACATGGCAACCCATTGGGTGGTGACGGAGCGAACAAGGAGAACGGAAAGGGAAAGAAGAAGAGAGGGAAGAACAAGCAAGTTGCTTTCCAGGAAGAGCAAGGCGTGGAGATTCTCGGAGAGATTGGTGATGATGATACTTGGGGTCAGGAGTAGGCGGAGGTGGAGAGCATATCCTGGCATGGGCAGCAGGTTGTAGTGAGCGTTATATGATACGGCCAAGTCAATGACTGACGAACATGATACCCCATAGATTCAACGGCCTCAAAAGGCAAACAACAAGTACATTTCGATGCGAGATCGCATTCACTTCTAAACAAAAGTGTAGTTGTCTCTTGCAAAGTTTGAGTATGTTGTAATCATACGATCTAAAGTCGTTTTCATTCGGCACGAAACACTACCAGAACACATTGACGAGATATTTCTTACCAATCGCCAATCACACCATTCATTGCGCTTCTACTCTCACCAATCCCACCCAGTCCTCGCCTTGATAGCATCCGCCGCCTTCTCCGCAACAGCATAAACCGTGGTACAAATATGCGTCGCTGGCAAATACGGAATCACACTCGCATCAACCACACTCAATCTCCCCACACCATAAACCCCCAAATCGGTCCCCACCACACCACCAAGCTCTTCAGGCAGCATCGACGCAGTGCCCGCGGGATGAGCAAACGTCGGTGCCGTCGTCCCACGCAGATACTCCTCGATCGCGGCATCACTCGTAACATTGAGGCCAGGCGTGAGTTCAACGGGGTTGAGACTCGAGAAAGAAGAGAGGGCGTTGAAGCGGCGTGAGAAACGGATGATGCGAACGGCGGCTTTGATATCAAGGGGATTGGAAAAGGTTCGCCAGTCGAGAACTGGGCCTGTCGAGGGGTCGGCTGGGTCGACGTTTACGGTGCCGCGGCTCAAGGGCCGCATCAGCACGGCGCTTCCTACGGGTCCTTCGCCGAAGAGGATCTCGTAGGATGCAGCGTCTTTGCGTTGGAGAAGGTCGGCGGTGACTTTTTGGACGGCTTGGGCGCCGGCGATGAGGGTTTCGTCGTGTTGGGTTGGGAGGTAGGGTGTTGGATCCTGAGCCGCGACGGCATCAGCGAGTAATTGCCAGTCTTCCGGGTCGACCGTCTTTAGGGGTAAGAAGGCAGCTTGGCTTCCTCGCGAAACTGAGAGAGGGCCTCCGCGCGTCTGGATGTACTCTTTCTCGGCTTCGGCGTACAGGGTCTGGTTGGTTACCAGGTCTGCAAAGGCGGGTGTGTAAGGGTTGTGAGTCCAGTTCCAGGCACCGCCTCCGAAGGGATGATCTTGGAAGTTTGCGCCTACGCCTGGCAGATGCTTGTTGACATGGATACCTGCGTTTTCGAGAATGCTTTTGGCGCCAATGCCGCTGCGCTGGAGCAACCACGGCGTCCATAGTGCGCCCGCTGCAACAATTACTTCCTTCCTCGCTTTCACTACCGTCTTCTCACTCGTCCCCACCTTGACAATATTCAACCCCTCAGCCTCGAGCTCATCACTCTCCTTGAACAGAACTCCCGTAGCCTGATACCCAGTCAAAAGATGATAGTTTGGCCTCTGCGCATACCGATCATAATGCGCAGTCCTAGCATAACTCCTCGTCCTCGTCACTGGATCCAACGCACTCGGCGCCATAATCGCCCCAATCGCATTCTCCGCAGCAGCTTCCTTGGGCTTCTCCACACCCATCTCCTTCTACGCATTCCACACAGGATCCTGACCCGGAAACCGGTATGGCGGGAAGGAAACCTGTATCTCGCCCTTCCTGCCATACGCCGCCTCTTCGTCCCACGTGTAATTGTACTTGTCCGCGTGTTCCTTACTTGGTGGTGTAAAGGTGACGGATTTCTTAAAGTAAGGGAGTAGGTCTTTGAAGCCCCATCCTTTGTTTCCGAGCGTCTCCCATGCATCGTAGTCGGCTGCGCTGCCGCGGTCAAAGAACATGCCGTTTACCGCACTTCCACCGCCGACTAGGGCGCTGGCTAGGACGTTACGGGTCGTTGTTTAGCTCGCCGTATTCGACGACGAGGACGGTGTCTACATGGGCGTGTTAGAGTATGGCTTTGGTGACGATCTAGAGGGATATTCATGGCTCACGCTTTCCATTCTCCGTCAGCCTGTTCGCAACCATAAGGCCGGAAGTGCCTCCTCCAACGATGATGTAGAGTCATACGTCTGATTGAGCGGTGCTTTGAGATGGGACAGCTGAAACCCTAGCAGCTGCAAGTGCACCACCAACTAGCAATTGGACAAACAACGATACCATCGTGAACTCAACCAACTCGACTCTTTTTTTTTTTGCTTCTACTTGTGCATGATCCCTCTGAATACCTATCCATTCCTTCCCACCAAACCCTACCCAAACTCATCTCAGCAAAATATCTTGCACCACGCAAGTCCTCAAATCGTTCGTCTGTCGTGCATGTGTAAATACTGTGCATATGCAACTTTATACAAGGGCCAAATGCAACCCCCCGGGATATACAGCACACGGCCTATAGCCGCTGAGGACTATTCAGCCATCTCGGCAGGTTTCATATGATGCAAGGCCCCACACCTAGCGGGATATTCGCAAGCCACGGTAGATGCGGTAATTCCACCGTCCAGTGCAGAGCCGTGAGTTCTCTACAACATCTACATGAGTGGCAGGGTCAGAAGTTTTTTTATATTGGCGCGGTTCGGGTGGAAGTAGCTCGCTTCGGCAGGTGCTTAGGATGGGGGAATGACAAGGATTGAGGATGCGGTTTCCGAGTCGAGAGGAGAGGAGATTTTTTTTTAACTTTTTTGGCAGTTTGAAAGAGATGATGGGCAAGGTATTATGGATACGGGAGGTGTTATTGAATTTGTGGGGTCAAATGTATGGGAGATGAAAGGTGTTAATGTTGTCCGTGTTCGGCACTTCACTTGCAAACGTTTTTATAGGAGAGAACATGTTTCGACATTCCGCTTAATATGGCGAGTCTATACTATACTAGTAGCCGCAGCTTCTTCATCTTGTACCTCTTCCCCGTGATGATGATGGTATAAACAAAGGCAAAAAAGAAGAGGACAAAGATATGCCATCCGGCTATGATAGAAAAGCCAAACAAACTCCACAAAGATGCTCTTTCGCTGCCATTTTTCTTTCGCTCGAGAACAGACTCAAAAAAAAGTTGTTCGTCCTCGGGGTATCGTAAAATGCCTTAAACAAACCTGGGCATTGAAATAAAAAAGAACGCCGTGCAATGCAATTTCCAGTCCCAAAATTGTACTATGATAGGAAGAAAAGGTTGAGATATGGTTGTTGTTGAACTGTCGGCTTGTTTCCTCTTCCATGCCAAACTAGTAGGCACTAGTGCGCGCTCCTAACGCCTCCTCTTCGTTTCTTCATGGCCTTGATCCTGTGGATCACGACCCCTCTTGCGGCCATCATCTCCTAGACTACCTCCGCCACCGCGGCTCCTCCTATCGCGTTCGTCCCTTCCAGAAGCTCGTCCGTCGTCACGAGAGCCACGCTCGCGTCTGCTGCTCTCGCGAGGTTCCCGTCCTGATCTCGATTCGCCATCTCGATCGCGTTCTCGGTGGCTGTTTCCCTTGTCACTGCCTCGCTTCTCGCGCCCGCCACGGTCCCGCTCAGAGCCACGCTCACCCTCTGGGCGATCAGGAGCAGTACGGCTACTTCGCTCGTCGGGACGGCGGTCGGGTCGATCGGGTGAACGTTCTCGTCCTGATCGGTCGTGGCGTCGATGACTGCGAGACTCTGAGCGGCCTTCTTCTTGTGGAGCACCCTCCATTCTACTTGGCACATCATCGTTTCGACTGCTTCTCGGCTGCTGATTCTCGATGCGATTGGGTGTTGAGTCAAGCGACAGTGGTGGCATCGGGCTTGTCATGCCACCTGATCCTTCCATTGGGCCATTGGCGCGGGTAGCACCCCGACCACGTACAGGAGGGTTAGAAGTAGATGCATGGCGTTCGCTTGATCGATCGCCAGGCGTGTTTCCAGTCAATACGTTGTTGATAGCACGTAGTGGGTTACCGGCATTCCTGGGTCCTCCAGGGCCTGTTGGGGGTCGCGCGCTTACTGGTGATGATGGGATAGGGCCTTGAGGAGCACGGTTGGTACCACGCGGACCGCTTGGAGCGGTTGGTACATTGGTTTGGAGTGGTGGCCCGCTTGGTGCTCTACCCTCGATGTTAACGAGTCTACTAGGATGAATACCTGCTGGTAGCGACGCTGCGGGACCTATGGGTGCATTTGGCGTTGGAGGCTGCGACGGTGCATGTGGGCGATCACTGCGTGGACCTGATGGTGGCGCCGGCTCCGAAGGCTGATTTAGTCTTCCATAGTTGGGATCCTGTGCCCTTGATCCAGATGTAGGCTGGAACATCTCTCGTGACGCCCAAGACGTTGTGGTGGCTTCATTGCGTCCACCACGCGGACCAGTTGGTGCACCAGCTCCTGGGTCGTCCCGGCGGTCTCGGCCACCAGAGGGTGGCATTTGGGGACGCTCATCCCGAAGTTCCCGTGGCACATCGTTTCGACCATAATACCCAGGACCCGGATGCTCTTCGACTCGACGGTCGTCACTACGTCTATCATCGCTATGACGAGGAGAGTTCAAGCGAGAGTCTCGCTCGCTACGGTTGTCACGATCGGACCTCGATGGTGCGTGTCTGCCATGCTCTGCTTGATTGATCAAGGCAGCACGCGCTGGGTTGACTGTAGGCTCTTCCTTGGCTGGGATCGGCACCGTTGGGAGTCGTGAGGGTCTATCGTTCTGTTCCGCAGCATACAGAACATTGGCTGGCGGACCATCTCGCCGGTATTCATTGGCTAGTGAAGAAGTAGAAGGCATCCGGCGAGGCTCCATTGCCGCAGGCGTAGCATGGCCTCGAGGATCAGAACGCTCACGTTGATCTCTCACATCTCTGGGATCGCGTGGGTCCCAAGTGGGCGGTCGTACTGCTGGCGCTCGCGCATCTCGTGGGGGTCCTCGCAAAGCCCGATCATCGTAATCACGTTCTCTGCCAGACCATTCACGATGCTCGGCCGCTGAAGGCATCCTTTCCGGAGTTCTGCCACCAGGCTGAAGTCGCGCGCGCCGACCGGGCGAGGCCTCTCGCAGACGTCCAGCATCTGCCGAGCGATCTAGTCGGCCATAGTCTCCAGAGGTTCCTCGGCTGTCATATCTACCGTGCGCAATTTCGGGTGTGCGATCGATGGTAGGTCGCTCCGGTTGTCGATTCCTTGGCTGTGAGTCTGGTCGCGATGGCAGTGCGTGCGATGGTCTACCAACTAAGGTGTTCTGTGCTGGCGCATTCCTACCATCTGGTCGCAGTGGAACAGACGAATGATGCATTGGAGGACCTGGCTTCGTTGTAAACCTGGCAGAGCCCGTCTCTTGTTGCGATGGGGTGGAAGGTCTACTGTCGGATGCTTTTGGCGTTGGCTTGAACTGTTCTCTGTCCCTCGAAGAAGACGCGGGCGTTGCACTGTTGTGCTTCGACCTATTGTCGTTCGATTCTCGTGCTGGGACCTGTTGGGTACCGTTCCTGGAAGATGTCGATCAGTCTCACTGTTGATAATGCTCGAGCAATCCATTCACTTACGTTTCGGGCTTTGGCATAAAGGCAGGTGCGGCCGCGTCCAGTTTCGTATCCTGTGGCTGTGGAGTCTTAACCTTCTCCGTAGCAGCTTTGTCGCTTCCATTCGTCGTGCTTCCAGACGCAGTTGTCGGTGCCGGTACCTGAGGCGCGTTAGCTGGCTGTCGTGTGCGTAGCGATGTAGATGAACCCACGTTGCGGAAGACATGATCCTCCTGCCAGAACTTCTCCCCCTTGAGGATGGGACCGAGAACAGATTCCAGTGACCTCATAAGGTCTTGTCTGTCCTCTGCTTTCTTCAAGCGGTCAACCATCTCCTTCAGCTCGGTGCCCATACTCTTGACTTTAGGGAAGTTGGTACCCAGCGCGTAAAGAACATTGATCGAATTACGCATTTGCATGTAGTCGCCACTCTCCAGACATGTTTTAAGCGCAGTTGTAAGTGCCTTGTGCCACTTGAACAATACCATGCAAAACTGGTCGTGCGTGAAGAAGCTTGTCGCATTCCGATCCCCGTCGTAGCTCCTGCCGAAGCCAGGAAGATTCTTTTCCGGTCCGTGGGCGTTCTTGACGAAAGCGTCGTCTTTGTTCTCCTGCCAGACTTGCAGCTCACGCAGGATGCCGCCGAGGAAACGCCCGAAGGATGAGGACTCAGCTTCGGTGTACATGCTGATGATGGATGTAAGCCTATTTGCGTTGAAGAGAACGTCCAGTAGTCTGCTCATGCGGAACCCTGGCACGCCTGAGCTGTGCATGAATATAAGCATGGAAAATGCATATTGAGCGTCTTCCTGAGATATACGACTGCGAGGAATGAAGCAATCTTGGAGCAAAGCGTTGTGCAAGGCGTCGCACTGTGGTCCTATCATTGGAACGCCTTTGAACCATCGGCGCAACTCGACCCGTAAACTTTCTTGCGTCGCAGCATGGTTTTTCGTGACAACCTGTTGTTCTTCCCTTATCCTGGCTATGTTCTCCTTGAGAGCTCTCACTGCGTCTGAATCAGCCTTGGGCACGTTGGGTCGGTAACCACGGCGCTCGGGTACAGGAGCGGGCAGTTGTCGCTCCAACGTTTCGATCGAATCCTTGTATTGCTGATTGATGCCATCGACATCGACGACAACGTCTGTCAGAGACAACTGCCAGAAAGCAACGTAGTAGGACACACAAGGGTGGTTACCGAAGGTGTCGGGCAGCTGCTGTTTGAGCTGGTTCGCCAGGCTTTCAATCTCTGAATTTGGTACATCTGGCAAGGAAGGCTTATCCGAACCAGCTGCGATCGTAGTGTCTGAGCCTTCTTCGGCTACGGTGGCCTCTCCAGGTTCTACGGAGTCTTTCATCTCCACATCCTCTGTCGCTTTCGATGCTTCAGTCGGCGTGTTGTCAGTGTGAGCTCTATTCGCAGCTGGTGACTCCTCCACGCCACTCATGGCAATTTCACCATTCGTCAGCGTACCGGAAACTAGCTTCGAACGTTGTTCAGCCCGGAAAGCATTGGCCTTGGCTGCTACGCTCGCACGAGCGATGGTAAAAGCAACATCCGGCTCGACGTGGTAGTCCGCGATCATCTCAACCAACGAAGGGAAGAGAGCGTCAAAGTCGTCCACAGAAAGAAATGTTCGGAGGAGCTCCAGATATTGAAGCATGACGGAGCGCAACTTATCGACGTTGAAGAGCACAGGCTTGTCAGGTACTTCCAGCTGGTCGTCGCGGTGAACGTAGGCTTCCACGTGCTGCGCGAGTGCGATTAGGATCTGTGGTCCCAGACCTGTCTCTTTCAAACATCGGACTAGACGTCTCGCTGAAGAAGCAGTTTGGGCACGGTTGTCTGCCAAGCGATACTGCAAGGTAAACGTACGGAGTGCAGGTCCTGCACAAAGTGCCAGAGTCACCGATTCCGACACAGATCCACTGACGCTAATGCCACCCATGGACTTGACTATCTGTTCAAGAACATCCAACATGTAAAGCTCGCCTTCGGCAGTCAAGAGCTGATGCGTGGTGAGCTGCAGAACGGGAACAGGATCCATCAAGTGGTATCTTGCGTAAGCTTTGCCGACAAAGGTAGCAATGTTCTTAAGCCACGGTGCAGACAGCATACCATCATCCTGATGTGACCCTTTGTCGGGGTTGAGAAGGTAGGTGACCAGCGTCCAGGTCAGGACGTCATATCCCAGTAAGGTAAGGTATCGGCTGCATTCGACCAAGGCAGTGATCATGTTAGGGTAGTTGACCAGCTGCTTCACTGTTGTCCTAAAGACGATCCCTGGGCTAGCATACGAGATCTTGGCGATTTTACGACCGTACTCCTTCGTGTTGGTGGCGGATATGCGACTAAGGGTCTTCCTGGTTTCAACCTCGACTTGACTGAAAGCTGTCTTGATCACCGGCTTGAGCATTCCGCTGAACCATTGCTGATAGATGGTGTATCGAGTGGCCGTGTCAAAGTTTCTAAACAGATCCCATGCCTCATTGATAACTCCAGGGTTCCTGCCCGTGAAGGTAATCGCAGGTGCTATAAAGGTTGCAGAAAAGTTGACCCATCGCTTTCGATTTGATTCTGAGGGATCGTCCACAAGGTTCTTCTTGCCAATACGTATAATCTTAGTCAGGAGAACGCTGTCCTTGCCGCACTCTGGTCCCACCAAGCCTAGGAGGCTGGTGCAAAGCTTAATCACATCGTCCACCTCTTGGCACACGGGAACGTTGTCTACCCAGTCTTCCCAATAGAACTTGTAGTCGATTCCTCCATCTTGGTCTTTCCGATCTGGCTTGGCCCATCGGAGAGTTCGTCGAGGAATGTAGTCGCTTGGCCTCAGAAGACCCCGGTTGTTGCCACCTTTGGTAGCGATGACGGACTCCTCGACCGAGTGAGGCTTAGATTCCTTGTACACCTTGCTCAGAGAGTGGTGTGCCAGGCGGAAGATGAGATCCAGCAGTTCAGGATAAACGTCGAGAAACCAGGGATGTCGCCCGAGGATAAACAGAGCTTCTGGAAGTGCGCCGATGCACAGCAGACTCTTCAGAAGCGTGAACTTCTGGTCCTTGGGTTCGGGTAAAGCTTTCTTCTTGTCTGTGGGCTCATCAGATTTGGCGGGCGTGCTTCTTCCAGTATCTGATTTCGATCTAGTTTCAGCGTCTCGAAGGCGAGACACAGCGGGCGGGCCGGGTGTCTCGTCGGGGAGTGCGCCGGCCATTGTCAGCGCATTGACAACTGCGCCTCGTTCACTTTCTTCCATCTCCTTCTTGGCCTTGAGGAGCTTGTCCTTGTGTGCAACCATGTCTGGCTCTAGTGGATATAAATGTGGATAAAGATCCAAAATAGAAATGAAGCCAGTCTTGATCAAGAGCGCAATCAGGTACATGAGGTTATCGGGAAGTTCGTCGGAGGCGTCGCGCACATCTGATGCGTAGAATTGAAGTTTAAAGCCAAGCAGTTGAGCGGCGATGTCATTTCCTGGCGGAGGGAGTGTCTTGGTTTGCTGCATCCACTCGTCGGCCCATTTCCGAGCTGCCTGCTGCTTCGACAGCGGCGCACCTTCAGCAGGTAATGTCTGGTCGGGTTGCCGGTTGTTTGCAGTGATGCGACGGCCTCCAAGTTCAAAGAATGCCTGGATGCCTGCCCGGTCGCCCAGCTCACCAACTCGCTGCCAGAATTTGCAATCGCGCAACTCTCGCAGCCGCAACTGTTCGTCCTTCTCTTCATCGGTGTAATACCACTGCTTCGCTTCAGGTCGTGCCCAAAGGGGAAGCGTCGGTACTTCGGGCTCCTCCCATTTGATGTTATCGAAACCGCGTAGCTCGGGCCACCATGCACTCGACCTTAACATCTTGACGAAGAACCTTCCGTGCTTGACTAGAAGGTTGGCAAACACATCCAGTGTCACGTCGAGAACCCTACCAATGTCCAGATCGAATGCGCCAATGAGAGCGTTGACCCGCTGCCAGGTCTCGCTGACGACTTCCTGGGAGGGCGGTTCGCTATTCACAGTGGTGAAGTACTCGGTCATGAGCTTGGAGTAGCCCTCGGTCTCTTCGCGCAAGAGGTTGTAGTTGGATTGTCGGTACAAGGCGTGGGTGGCTTTGCGAACGGCCATCTTGGAGAAGCTATCGCGGACTAGGCCCAAGGACTTCAAGAGGTCGTTTTCTAGCTCGGCTCGCATGCGCGACACGTCGATGTCTGTCGCGACAAGCATTTGCCGTACGAGCGCCTGCTTGCCCTCATCTTGCGTGAGCGAACTCAAAGTGTCGAGGAAGGTCGATACCGAGTCCACCTGTTGGTCGGCCGGGGCAGATGTAATGTCGCGTACCATTGATCCCAACTCGCCAGCGCCCAGTAGCTGGTCCATGGACGCCTCGATGATCTCGTGGAATATGACTGCAAGGGTGAGCACGTCGCCTGCACCTTGAGCAGCCACAGCAGCCTTGACCACGGCGTCGCGTGCTTGGCTATTCCAGTGAGCGACGCGGTCTGGCGTCAGATACTCATTGCTCTCGGGGACCTCGCGCGGTGTAGACGGCGTCGAAGGTCGTGAGGACGCTGGCGCTGGCGCTGGCGCTGTGGTGGACGGTGTGGCTTGAGACGGCCTAGTCAGTGGGAACGTGTTCGCAGGCGGAGACATGGCGGTCGGCGATGCATGTGAGACATTGTTTGGACTCTGGGGAACGCTGGAGCCACCACGTCCATTGTTTCTGCTCTGCCGCCTGCCACCGCCGCCGCCACCGCCGCCGCCGCCGCCGCCGCGCGGGCTGTTGGCTTGCTGCTGGTTATGCGCGAGTCCGAGGTTCTGAGGGCGATGCGGCGACGGTCGCCCATTGCGGTCGTCGTCCTGTGAGTAGGTGCGCTCGGGTCGCTTTCGCTTGGGTGGGGGAGGCATGATGGTACCCTCTTACGATCGAGAGACCGGCGCGAGCAAAGAGTTGATGGAATGTGTGGGGAGCATGCAGTGGTTGCCCGTTGGAGGTGTAGGGGAGGGGGGGTGGTCGTTGAATGTTCGCGCCCTGCAGCCAACAACTTTAGTAAAGACCG
Organism: Alternaria gansuensis; assembly: GCA_009289805.1. Taxonomy (NCBI): domain Eukaryota; kingdom Fungi; phylum Ascomycota; class Dothideomycetes; order Pleosporales; family Pleosporaceae; genus Alternaria; species Alternaria gansuensis. The sequence continues at coordinate 44,022 of WBOK01000189.1, read as the reverse complement.
GAACAGGCGACAGTCTGATGGAGGATGGGCAGCGCCAAATGGTTGAGTCGCGTTGCGGCGGGCGCGGTTGAGGATGGAGCGAATCTCGATTTCGTGAGGCTCAAACCCTGGGAGGAGCTCTCACTAGCGCAATGGCTGACGTGAACCTACTACTATGTAAGTGGCTCTCAGCTGCGGCCGTGCATTCCCCCATCCGTCCCCTTCCCTTTCACCAGGCCCGAATTCATCAAAACACATGACAATACAAAGGCGCCTTTTCTTTACCTTCACGTCGAGACTGAGAACAACTCGGAATTACCGGTATCGTTTCACTGGGTATCTTTGCTATTGTGTTCATCGGACATACACAAGCTTCTAGCATCACAGCAACATGCATCATGAACACAGGGATTGCGCGGACGAATCATGAGTAAATTCCGCTGCGCTATCAACGCTTTCACAAGTTACTTGGGTCTCAAATAACGAAAAGAGCGACCAGACCCTCTTCACCAACAAAGTGACTCGCACGTCTAAGCAGCAGCAGCAGCGGCAGCAGCGGCAACAGCCTGTGCCGTAGCCTTGCGCTCGTTCTCAAGCACCGCCTCGAGCACACCAGTCGCCCCCTGACCGGCCTTCATCTCGTTGATGACGTCAGTCAGACCGAGTTGCTCGTCCGTCCAGAGAGGAGCTACTTGCTCTTTGCCTGCCTCACCGACGCCGATGAAGCCGCCCTCAGCCGCCCATTGACTAGTGCGTTTGATTCCTAGCTGGGTCCAGACAGCATCGATGGCTTCGACCAGGTGGTCACGGTACTCCCGGATATGACCTGGGGTAGGCGTGATGCGCAGTCGCTCTTGACCTACAGGAACAGTGGGGTAGTTGATAGCCTGGACGTAGATGCCCCAGTCTTCGAGAAGCAGGTCCGACGCCTCCCTGGCAACTTCAGCATTTCCAACGAGCACGGGTATAATGTGGCTAGGGTTCGGGATCACGGGGATGTTTTTCTCGTTCAATGCGTCCTTGACCGCACGGGTATGAAGTTGTTGCAGCCGTCGATCACCCTGGTAGTTGGCCTGGTATTCGATGGCCGTCTTGGCACCTGCCATGGTCGCTGGTGGAAGCGAAGTAGTGAAAATAAAGCCAGGAGCGAGCGATCGGATGGTGTCTACAAGCTTAGCAGAGCCAGCAATATAGCCGCCAACGCAGCCGTAAGCCTTTCCGAGTGTGCCAGTAATGATGTCCACGCGGTCTTGGACTGTGCCTTGGGGTCTGCCTGCCTTGTGGGCTTCGTAGTCGAGGTGTTCAGCTACACCGGCGCCGTGTGGTCCGTACATGCCTACGGCATGGACTTCGTCCAAAAAGGTAATGGCACCGTACTTGTCTGCGAGGTCACAGATCTCTTCAATCGGTCCAATGGAGCCGCACATGCTGTATACACTTTCAAACGCGATGATCTTGGGGTACTCGGCAGGAATTGACTGCAGCTTCGCCTCAAGGTCTGCAACATCGTTGTGCCTGAAAACCATCTTCTTCGCGCCTGAGTGACGAATACCTTGGATCATAGAGGCGTGGTTCAAGCTGTCCGAAAGAATGACGCAATTGGGCAGTTTGCTTCCGAGAGTCGCAAGCGTCGCATCGTTGGCTACGTAGCACGACGAAAAGACGAGCGCAGCCTCTTTGGAGTGCAGCTTTGCAACAGTGTCTTCCAATGCTACAGCGTGCTGGTTGTGTCCGGAGATGTTCCTCGTACCTCCGGCACCAGCTCCGTAGTTGTCCAGGGTCTCGTGCATCGACTTGAGCACGTGCGGGTTGCGGCCCATGCCCAGGTAGTCGTTGGAGCACCAGACTGTCACTTTGTCCTCCGGGGATTCCTTGTGGGCGCGCGGAAATTCCTTAGCCAATCGGTTGATGTTGTTGAAGTAACGGTACGACTTGTCCTTGTGCTTCTTGTCCAGCTCATTGTGGTAGAAGCCTTCGTAATCGAACGTGGAGGTGCGTGGGGTAGCTGGAGATGCGACATTCGAGGGCTTGGCATTGGCGGGCTTCAAGGCTGCGTGCGGGAATGGTGGACCTGCACGAGAGGTTAGCATGTATTCTACTTTTGTTCTGGTGCAGCCATGTCGGCTCCACATGACAATTCGTACCCTGCTTGCCTCTCAGCCGCTCGATATCGATAGCCTGCGCTTCCTTGGAAGCCGTCGTGTGTAGCCTGGCTCGGTTGACGCGGGTGTGGTAGGCACGCACACCGCCGAAAGCGCCGGCAAGAGCGTTGTTGCCATTGCGGGAGCTCTGGACGGCAAGCGCCTTGCCTATGATAGGGCAGCGACGAGCGAGAACCTGCAGGTTCGACATGCTTCCGGCGCCGGGAGAGACTTCATGGCGGGCAGCGGCGGCCGTGGTGGTGGAGAGGGAGCGTAGAGTGGCGGGCGATGTCTTGTGAAGGAACGGGCACATGGACTTGGACTGGCGCAAGAGGGCCTCCATGTTGGTCAAATGCGCGGCGTGTGCGGGATTTGGGGTTTGGGCTATGTGATAGGTGTGCAGGCAAGTTTGAGGGTGAGGGTGAGGGTGAGGGTGAAAGAGACGGACGGCTCGAAAATGTGTCAAGGATGGACTACATGAATTACATGCGGTAATAGCGCGGAATCCAGCACGCCGGGCATCGGCATCAAATGCACTCGTCATGATTGGTTCATCTACATTAGCTTGCAAATCTCAACTAGCGGTACGGTACTCAGGAGAGTAATTACTCGGATAATTCCATGGCTTGGAACATGGGCGAGGGAGGGTGGCTGTCGACACAATTCCACGCCATGTATCTAGTTACAACTTCTGTACATGTCACAGCGAGACGTTCCATTGGTATTCCAATTTGATTGTTTCACATTTGAGAACTATTACAATCATTGATAGCCCGTGATCCTAGCGTACCCCGCCTTTTGCCTAGCGACCTGGCCTCGAACCTCCATCTCGGAGCCGCCACCGTTCCCTTTCGTGAGGTTGATCTTGGAAAGCCCAGAAAGATCTGCTGCGCATCCATTCGTGTTACATCTATCCAAAACCTTGGTTTATCTGCCTCGGCTTGCCCTCAGTTGCGCTTCCTTGTTAGCGGACAGGAAAGCCTTGCCGAAATACGCCCCACGCGGTTCCATCATCTCGCACGTCGGCATCTTAAGCAGTTCGGCAGGCCTGTTCAAGCATCAGCTAACTTAGTCGTCGTCCGAAATTTCAATGATCTCGGCCTGAGATGGCTGGTTAGGCTGCTGCAAAGCTTGTACACTGAAAGTAGTCCCCATGATTGTATACACATAGTCGTAAAAAGTGGTCGTCTCGGCAGCTCCGCTATCCATGCATCCCTTTAGCTCTTCAAGATCTCTCTCAGATGCTTCAGGTCCGTGCGAGTACCTGCGACAAAACCACCACGACAGGAACAGCTTAGTAAACGTGAGGATCTTTGGCATATCACGGGGAAGAATGCCTTGCAACTTCGTTTCTCCCTTGCATAACATGTCGATGCATGCTCTAATCTCTTTGATTAGACCGGTCTTCCCAACAAGTTGAATCCGACTACGGATTACTTCGCGTTCATTGGGTTTCATTTCATGGATAGTTTTGGAAACAACGCGCTTGCGGTCGAGATGCTCGACTAGATCTTCCCATTTCCAGCGGCGAACTGTAGCAATTGACGCGTTCTCGGGTTCATCTCCATGGTTTACAGGCAGACGTGAAGGCAAGCCACCATCTGGTTCAAGACGCCCTGGGTGTACGTATATATTTGGCTCCACGCTGTCAACGATGACCAAATCTCGTGTGGATGATCGTGTCCGGACGTCCAACTTGTCTTCGATTGGATCAGCTAAAGTTCCAGTGTCGTTGTCAAAAGGCGACGCGTTTCCGTCATCGACATCTGATGGTTCTGACGGTGAACCCAGATCAACTATCTCATATGCTGGTTCGGCTTGAGGAGTTGACTTATTTTGTTTTAGTCTTGATTGATCGCGTGTAGAAGCCATGTCCTGATCCTCCAATGCGTGCTCTTCGTCGCTGTCGTCGACAGGTTTCAGTTTATATATACCGCGCAACCAAGCCGCAAGCTCCATAGAGTCGATAGTGACCTCGAGGTTGCTGCATTGTCGCCGGACTTGCTCCTGTAATGATCACTGTTAGTTTGTGATACTTGCACAATCGCAAAGGCATGATGGCTTACCGCATTGCTTCCTGGGAAGTTTACAATCTCGTCACACAATCTATCCAGTCTTTGGCTAAAATAGTTGTGATCCTTCTCGTACTTCTGTACAAGAGCTTCTCGCTCCCCTTTAGCTTCAGCCTCGTTCCACATGACGTCTAGGTTGTAGTCGACCTCTTCGCCGCGGGCAGCACCTTTGTTCGGTCTCCAAGCATTTGTGTAAAACTCGATTCGCTCGTTGATGATTTCAACGATCTCGTCCTGGCTCAGCTTGGTCCGCTTATTCGATTCTTCGACTGCATCGTCCTGCTGATCCTCAGCCATCTGCGGATCCTCTTCGGCAGCATCCCCCAGCCCAGAATTATCATCGTCTTCCAGATCGTCCTCATCAGGGAATTCTACGATTTGGTCTCCCCCAACGGCGTTCTGCCATTCAAGCAGATGACTATATTCGTCTGTGTGTGATACTACCAGCTGCGAGGGTCCGGTGGCTGCTGTAATGGAAGGTGCTACGGAGTCCGAAGGCACATTGGGCGACGGCACTGCTGAAAGATGAGTTATCCTCCTCTGGTTGGTACCTGCTTCGTCTGTAGAGGCAATATGATTTGAGATTCCAGTTGGGCGTCCAGGCGACGAATAGCCTGCACTGTTGATGTCGAGCGAACCAACACCCGTGGTAGTCGCGCGCTGTTTGTACATGTATGATCGATGCCGGAGTAAGTCAACCACTGACATTAGTGCCACTCGTTGACTTGGGCGAGGTATGTTGAGCTCATTCCTATCCACAAGCGAGGAATGGTCCAAGGTGCTAAGGAAAGTTTTACCCGTCAAGTGTCGATTACGAAGCCGCTTCTCGAGCGTCGCAGCGTCGGGAGTATGTGTAGCAGAGTAGCCTGCAGCCTTGTACAGCTCTTTTGAGTGACACACCTCTGCGATGAGCTCGTCCACTGTCCACAGCCAGGGATCGCTAGAGGGCATTTTGCTGGTGCCCGAGCAGGACTGCTGTAATTAGTCCAGTGTCCGCGACACCTAACAATCGGATAGTAAGACTGTGGTAGTAAAGGGTGCGAGCCATGTTTGTGATGTGCAAAGCAGCCCTGTAGTAAATTGATTGGACAGCGCGTGGACGTGGGGCAGCAAGACAAGCGCGCGCCATCACTTGATCACGCGAGGGGGCATACATCACCATTGTTATCAAAGTCCTGAATGGAAGCAGAGAGGCGTGGATGCTATCGTGTAGAATAGTTGCTGGAGACGTATTGTATTATGTGGCCAGGGTCAATCGGTGCATCTCGGGCTTCGGCGGGGTACGATGAGGCAATTGCTCTAGCGCGGATAGCATTTGTAAGTCTTTCGTCCCTGGGCTTATTTGCTTTTTTGACAACAGCCGAACCAGCTCAGCCATCATGAATCACATTCCGTCGACCGATTACCCGCCGGAGCTGTCTAAACATGAGGAGCAGTATTTGCTGTCCAATCTCAAGGACTGGTCGATAGCTCATGGCTTAGCGGTTCGCCCAGCCCCGTCATTCGTCCAGCCATCGCAGGATCCGTCTGGAGTACTCGCAAGCACAGCACCAGTCACTTTGTTCCCAAGCTTGTTCCCGCGCTCCTGCTTCGATGAGGGACTCTCCATCCAGAAGGCTTACAACGAATTGTACTCAGCCATTGCTAGAGACGAGTCATGGCTGAAGTCTATCGTAGAGGAGCTTGTACATGTTGACGACTTCGTTGCACAGCTATGGCAGACCCATCTTGAAGTCAAGAAGGAAGGCTATGTGCAAAGCCTCTCCTTGGGACTTTTCCGCTCTGACTACATGGTACATCAAGACCCTTCGCAGTCCAATCCGTCTTCCGGCCTGAAACAGGTCGAGTTCAATACTATTGCATCCTCGTTTGGCGGACTATCCTCCCAAGTTTCCGCCTTACACAAATACTTGCTCACCGTCGACGCGTATCCAAACTCAACATCATCCATCATTAAGCATGAGGCTTTGCGGCAGAGCCAGTCTACTTTGTCCTTGGCAGAGGGCCTCGCTGCAGCCCACAAGGCGTACGGAGTTTCGCGCACCAAACGTCCTCTGTGTGTGCTGTTCGTTGTGCAAGACCCAGAGAGAAACGTATTCGATCAGAGACATGTCGAATACGCTTTGCTTGAAGAGAATGGGGTCCGCGCCTTTCGATTACCGTTCGGCAAGACATTGTCTCATACACAACTAGACACAGACCGTACTCTAGTCTATACACCGCCGAATTCGCCTTCAACATCATACGAAGTGACGACGATCTACTTCCGAGCAGGCTACTCACCAGATGATTACTCAAAAGACGAAGACTGGGATGCCCGCGTTCAGCTGGAAAAGAGCCGTGCCATCAAGTGTCCGAGCGTCTTGACCCAGCTGGCTGGCTGCAAGAAGGTTCAGCAGGTGCTTGCTACGCCACATTCGCCGCACCTCAAGCGATTCCTCCCTGATGAAAAGGTGGCTTCACGAGTGCTGCAAACTTTTGCCCCAATCTATCCGCTCGATAACAGCGAGGCTGGGAAGGAAGCGAGGAAGCTTGCGACAGACGCCTCATCGGCCACAAAGTACGTGCTGAAACCTCAGCGAGAGGGAGGTGGAAATAACATCTACCGTAAGGCCATCCCACCATTCTTGCAGAAATTGCCCGAGACCCATTGGCCGGCGTACATCCTGATGGAGATGATCGAGCCGCCTCCACTAACAAACGCCATTCTTCGAAACGGTGAGTTGCAGAGGGGTGGCGTCATTTGCGAGCTTGGAGTGTACGGTGTGTGTCTCTGGAGAAACGGAGGTGGAGACGAGGAAAAGGGCGAAATACTGGAGAACTGGGAGGCCGGATATCTTCTCCGCACCAAGGGTGACCAGAGCGAGGAGGGCGGAGTGGCAGCGGGGTTCGGAGCAGTGGACAGCTTATGTCTGGTGGACGGATAGCACGCCGTTGAGCACGTATGCGCAGCTCGCGATTGCTGCCGAGCTGGTAGGAGCCTTCGGTTAAAACGATATTCTGGAGTCGCTCGCACCTTTGATCGAGCTCAAGTCAAAGGTTAGCACCGAGCTCTCGCAGCGCATCCAACATGGATACATGCCCACTGCCGCTGTGCGACAAAACTGCAAATCTACTGCATCTATGACTGCTTTCGTGCACTCACTCAACATGGTGCGCAATACAAGATAGAAAACGAGTCTCAATCGTGCAACTTGCGGAAATGCTTGCACCTCAAACTTGGAACCTTTTTTTGCTTGTATTGGCAATCTTAACGGACCCACCATGGTTTTGGATGAAAGTGCAGACCCCAGCCTACCATGTTGAAGACTCCAGATGAATCTGTGCGGCGACATGCATGAAACAGAGATGACGGTGTGATGCTTCGGCAAGCAAGACGCGAGCAGACGCCATGTCTGGTGGATTCCATTTCAGCTGTGAGAACTGTCTGCAGAGTCGATGAAACTAGCGACAAGGAGGTTGGCAGGTTGATGGAGTCGCTAGTGCCGACGCTTAGGAGGGAGCACGGAGACGATTCCCACGCGAAGGCTGGCAAGAACTGGATCGTCGGCACTGCGCACGGCTGGCTGCAGATCTAGAGCCGGACATGTTCGGTTACAGGAGCTGCATCGTCGGTTGCAGGAATTGCCGTACTAGTTGAGCCCCCGAGGTCGTCATCACCCCTTCTCGGCCAAGGCGATGTTGTATCTTTATTCGATCTAGATTCGCCGTCTCCTCAGCTGGAGAAAAATGAAAGATCTTACAGTTCTCGAGACTGAGGCTTGAACCTTGCGGCCGTACTGCGGCCGAGTCTCCACGTTGGTTATGTGAGGAGCCCTCTGGTGGAGGGTCTTCATGCACACTGCGGCAGCTTGTGCATGGATGCGTACCTAGCACGACCCCGGCCGACGGAGTTTGCAGCCCTACGAATGGCTACACCTCAGCTCACGACGCGTTCTCCTGCATCAACCTCTCACTGGGTGACAGCGCCAGATGCCGGCTTGGCTAGAGTAATCACAGCTCATCTCGCACATGTACGTGTTGCTTGTTGGAAACTCGCAGCTCAATCCTCATCGTAGGCACCTATTCGCGACGGCACTCGGGGACGTCGAACGCCCCATCACAATGTCTTTTGCACGGCGTCCTGGCACCGGGTAACATCCAAACTCCCCTCAGGCGTCAAGCCTGAATCAGGGCAATTGGATGGAAAACCATACTTGCTTTACCCTAGGTGGCTGGAGGCGTTGGTTGCGAAGACGTTGGAGTGGCTGTGGCTAACATACGCAATCTTAAATTCAACTCTTGCAAGGACCATACCACACCCTTTGCAGTAAGGGTCACCCCCAAAAAGACCCCCGTTTCTGACGCCGCCAGGCTCTATGGCATTGGGGTTTTTTTCCATTGCAGGAACAGGCCCCTGTTCGCTAAGCCTCTCGTTTATTTTTTGGCAGCCAGCGGGAGGAGTCGTCGATCTCCTAGCCAGGCGTGCTGCCGCTCACCCATGGTGTCTGTCGTCCAATATATGCCCAGGTGCGCCTGCAGCATCCATCACCTGTTTCCTGCATTTCTTCTGCATTGTCTGCATCGCGTATTGGCCGTTTGTGCCTCCTACACTCCTTTCTATTCGCTCTCCGTTACTACTCGTAATCTATCCTCGTTGCTTGAAACAGTCGCTACCCCGAGCCAACTTGCTCTTTCCTCCGTCTTTGCGCTTGCGTCATCTTTGCGGACACGACTGTTCTTCACATCAGGAGCTGCGTCTTCCTGTTTGAGCATCTTCGCGGGGACCGTTCATCGCAACCTCCAACAGTAATCGTAATTCTCCCATGGCAGTGGACTCCCTGTGCTAGACACGCCTCCTCTACACAGACGCCATGCGCTTCTCCTGTCGCCATCTTGCTCTCTGCCTGGTACTTGTTCTATGTCTGCAACCAGCAGTTGCAGCTCCCCGTGCAGCAGTCCGTAGACAGGACGACAGCCCTTCCGTGGAATCGACGTCTGAGGGCCAGGACAGTGCTTCCCGACAGCCTTCAGCCACACCGACACCTTCTGCAGCAATATCGTCACGGGCTGACTCTGAACCAACTTCCTCGACATCAGCATCCTCAGCCAAGCCGTCAGAATCACCGGCACCAAGCACTACCAACCATGTTCCTACTATGGCCCCGTCTGATGTATCCACACCAGCAAGCCCAGAAGGTGAGTTGTGTCATGTTGAGCATGACGAAATGATGCTAATTCTGTATTCAGAAAGCGACTCCGCGGACCCTGCGGACCCACTACCTATTCACCCAAAGCTTACCCCGGCCATGGGTATCACTGGAGTCTTATTGCTACTTAGTGGATTGGGATATGCCGTCATTGGCATCAAAAACAAATGGTATGTCTACTGACGCTCATCTTCCCACGTCGTCTGACCAGTAAAAGGGTATTCGTGTTCGGGTCTGCTGCCTACCTGACCGCTCTCGCAGTCACTGTGTTGATAGTGTACTTGATGAACCCACCCGTCTCCGATGCCATTCAGGGGGCTTTCTTCGTGGCGGCCTTCTTCACGGGGGTGACATTCGGTGTCCTGTCATTGGTCTTCGCAGACATTACCGAAGGTTTTGGCTGTCTGCTTGGTGGCTTCTGCCTAAGCATGTGGTTCCTCAGCGTCAAGGAAGGCGGCCTGATCACGTCGGGAACCGGTCGGGCAATCTTTATTGGCTGCATGTCAGCTGGAGGCTACTCGCTCGCTTTCAGCCACCACACACGCATTTATGGTCTCATCGCATCCATTGCCTTCTCGGGTGCCACCGCTGCCATCCTTGGTATCGACTGTCTTGCTGGTTCTGGCTGGAAGGAGTTCTGGCTATACCTCTGGAGTGCGTGTACACAAAGTTCCTGCAGGATATTGCTAACATGTATAGATCTGAACGATGACATCTTTCCCCTTAACACTAAAACTTACCCGCTCACCAAGAACATCAAGGCCGAACTGGCTGGCGTTATCATCATTGCAGTCGTCGGTGTTGTCTCCCAAATGCGTGTCTGGAAGCTAGTCAAAGAGCATCGCGCAAAGGCGGCTGCTCAACAGCTTGAGAGACAGCAAGATCAGGATCGTGAAGACGAGGAACAAGGACGCAAAATTGAAGACAGCTTTCAGAAAGAACGTGCTCAATGGGAGGCCGCATATGGTGGAAAAAGCTTACCTGATACCAGCGTCCGGTCATCCGTTTCAAGTCCGAAAGGCTCTACACAGATTGAAGAGAAGGATGTGAATGGCAATGACAGCGGGGAACGACTCAACGTGTCGAACAGTGGAGTGACGCGGTCAGCCAGCAACAGCCCGATGCCCCGTGGGAGCGTTACAGTCGGTGTTCTGAACGCAGATGCTATTCAACAAATTGGCTCGGAAACCCATGCGACAGAAAATCAACTTGGAATCCACGTGGGTGAGGATGACATGGCTTTGCCTGAGGCTCCAGAAACTGGGCCGAGGCCTACTTTGGTCAAGAGCAACAGCCTACGACCTTCAGCTCCACCACCACCTCCATCGGTCGTTCCACTTCCATTCAAGGTCCCCAGTGAGGATGATGCGCGCAGCGATGATGACAATGCCTCTGTGTCTGCTGTCCCCGAATCCGATCGCGAGGCCGGAGAAACCGAGCGCCTGTCGAAGCGCGTTTCCGACGTCTCCGCAATGAGGCAACGCATTTCCAGGGATATTGCCGCGTCCCAAGAGGCTATGACTGGCATGAGACAAGATGATGATGACCGCGCTTCGTCTCTTGCTGCCACTCTGGACGATGAACTCGATGCGCTATCATCTCGTAATCTATCCCCGCTACCTTCACCCACAGGAACCGAGCACGACGATCCACTTGAAAGGCCTGGACTTAGGAGACAAGACTCGGAAACTGTACCTAGCAGGGAGAACGCATCGAACGACAACGCCGCGCCAAAATCTCTCACTACCAGTACCGATCCCAAGGCTGAAGAGCCACACAAGAGGCACACAACCAAGCAGGACTCGGTAGTCCGGGCTGACACTGTCATATCCAGCTCCAAAGCCAGCAGTGAGCAATACTCCAAGTCGAACCCATCTGAAGCGTTGTCGCAAGGTTCACGGTTGGAACAAGGTGGGTCACAGGTTGGCAGTCTTGCGGGCCATGTATTGCCAGAGAAACTGTCAAAAATAGCTCTATCCTACCGTACGAACGAATGGGCGAAGCATCTCGAGGCTGCTGACAAACCGGATTACGAAGACATGTTCCGGCCCTCATCCCCTGGAATGATGTTGGCGAACGGGTTAGAAGAGAAGGCGACACCGGTCAGTGATGAGATAGCGGCGCCTCTACATGAAGGCAAGCGCGACTCACGGAGGATGTCGACTGGCAGCAGAATGCAGAGAAACAGCAGCAGTGGACTCGGACGAAACACTTCCACTTTTTCTCAGGAATCATTCGCCAACCGGCGTTCCATGACGCACTCACCTTCCCTCGCATCCCCCAACAGTCTCTCCCGATCCAATTCTAGCGGAAAACTCGATACTGTTTCGCCTCTTCCCAGCAACACACTGCTGAGCAAGCGCGAGAGTCTCATCAAGAACCGAGCATCAGCTCTAACACTTACACCATACTCGTCGTCGCCGAACCTTTTGGCACAATATGAAGAAGAAGAAGAAGAAGAAGAAGAAGAAGAAGAAGACATGACACTGGCACAACGTCGTCAACTGCTTCAGCAGCAACAACTGTCGCCAAGTTTTTCAAATCAGCCAAGTTTGAGGTCGCTAGGGAAAACACCACCTTCGGCCTCGCAGAAATGGCAGAAGAAGGCCTGGGCAGCCAAGGGTGCACCAGCAGGCTTCGACTCTCATCCGCCAAAGCGTGCCAACAGCAGCGCTCAATCCGAAGAGAAACGCGAACAACTCTACGCAGGCTGGCGCGATACCATGCGCGACATTGCACCGACACAGAATGCTGCTCACGTGGTAGAGCAACAGCGTACAGCGTTGATGATGGAGAGAAGACAGAGGGAAATGGAGAAGCAGCAGCGCGAGATGATGCAACAACAGCGAGCTAGTCAGATGGACAGCATGATGCGCAGTGGGCAGATGATGAATGCACACCGAGAGGCGATGAGGAAGATGCAGGCGAATGCCAACCGACACACTTGATTGTGAGTATTTGGCCTTGAATACGCCAGAGTTTGGAGCCCCGGCGGGCCCGTATGAAGAAAAGGGTTGGGTATGTAAGTACGTATTTATGCAAGTGATTGAGCGTTTGCGACAATGTCATGTTATGACGATGGATAGGGATGGACACGAAGGGGGGGGGGAGGGGGTTTAGGCGTAGGAGAAGATATACCATTGATGTACCGTTTTGCATGAGGGAGGATTTTGTCTTTTGTATACACGCAGGTAGCATTACTTGCGGCGCTGTGCGAATATCGTAACATGAAGCAACAAGCATGTTGTGAAAGATGAGCATGTGCCGGAATAGACTGTCAATATCACGTGATATGTTATACCTGGGGGAGAGAGAGAGAGAGAGAGAGAGAGAAAGTGAGGCTGGATGAGGTTGTGTCTTGCAGCCACTGCACAGACAGCCCATTGACACGATTCGTGGGTTAATCCAGCGACGCGGATGCGGGCAGAGCTGACGGTGCCGCGGTGTGTTGTGGCTTGTCTGGTGGGTAAGTGAAGGGCTTGTTCGCTACTCATGGGCGTGAGATGGGTGGGCAGGGTGAGATGGAGATGATGAGCTGGGGCCGGGTCGGCTAGTGAGGGTGGAAATAGGTGGTGAGGAGAAGTAGCGCTGCTCTAGACAGTGGTTGTGCGTCGTGAAACATGGAGCCAGGGCAGTCGGTCGTCGTCACGGCAGCAGCGGAGGGGCGAAGGGGGAGGGAGGGAGGGAATGGCAGGCCTGCTCGGGTCCCTGTGTCGTGCGCCTGGTACAAGAAGAAGGAATCGCCCGGGCTTTGCTCGCCCTTCGCAGCCGGCTTTTTCTTCCTTGATGCGTGTCCACCGTCCACCGTCCACCGTCCATAGCCAGGGCCGCGTCTCTGTCTCTGCCCCGACCACTGCGAGACGCCGACACGACCACGGGCAGTACCGATTGCCCACCGGGACTTGCAGCAGCGCCTCCTCGTCTGGACCTCTGCGCCTGCCGTCTGCCCGCCGTCTGCCTGCCGTCTGCCCGCCGTCTGCCTGCCGTCTGCCCGCCGTCTGCCTGCCGTCTGCCCGCCGTCTGCGCCTACGAGGCCGCGCTGAAGCCCATCGCCCCGGCCGTCGCTGCAGGCCCCATGCAGAGAGCATGGACCACTGGGGACCCCTAAGGAATCCTGCGCCGTCCACCTCTCCCCGTTCACCGTCACCACGACGACTCCACGCCCGCCCGCCGCTGCTTACCCGCCGCCTGCTGCGACGCCAGTGCCTGCCCGCTGGTCGCTGACGAACCGCATCTTCAACCTCAACCTGCGCGCGCTGTACCAGGGCCCGCCGCGCCTGCCCGCCTCGCGCCTCTGGAACCCCGTCAACTCGTCTCCACGCGCCCTCCAGATCCAAAACCCGCCCCCGCCCCCGCCCCCAGCAGCAGCTGGTGTCCTGTATCCGCCGCTGCGAAGGGCGCCGCGCGACGAGCACTACCCGAACCTGCCCATTGAGAGGCGTCTTGGCGCGAGAGAGCAGGGCCGCGACGAGTACCCTCTGCTTTCGCTTCCCGAGCAGCGCCTGAGCCGGCAGAGCCCTGTGCCGAGCTCCCTCGCTGTCCAACGTTCCACGGCCGAGGACAGCATCAGCGGTCGCACCAGCATCGGCCTTCCGCGCCATCACAGAAGCCAGCCGCCCACGCAGCCGCCCACGCCAGGCCCCGCCATGGCGTCTGCTACCCACCCCCGCGACAGTGCGTCGCCCGCGCCCCAGGCCGACAAGGACATTGAAGCCGCGCGCAGCCAGCCGGCCATGCTGTCGCGCGCCTCCCTGCCAGGCTCCCAGCGCACCTCCCTTGCAGGTGACGACGACGGCGATGCTGCGTCCGAGTTCCCCTGGGGCCCCTCGCATCCCTGCTTTCCCCATCCGAACCCCCATGTGCCACTCGACTCCGAGCTGTACAACACGACGCGCATCATCCGCATCAAGCGCGACTGGATGATGAAGGGCGACCTGGCCCCGACATTTGCCAACCTGTACCCCGAGATACTGGACCCCCTCATCACCGAAGACGACTTTCGGATATTGATCAAGAAGATCAATGATACCCTGATTGACGCCTTTGACCCACTTACCTTCCGCGCCTTCCTCGACTCCGTCCTGGGCATCGCTACCTTGTGGCTCTGGGAGGATGCCGGCTTTACAGCCGTGAAAAAGCAATTGGCTGAGCTGGAGCGCTGGATAGAAGACTGGAACCAAAACATTGGCGCCAAAGAAGCAGTCAAGATTATTCCCTTGCGGCGGACTGGCTACTTGACAGTACGTATCCTCGGGAACTAGAAGCAACCCCAATCTGACTGACTCGTTGCAGCTCGACGTACAAATACCAGACCCTCATCTCGGCCCTGATACAGGCACACGACCACATTCACAAGAAGAGGGTCACCCCAACGAAGCGCCACGGCAGCAGCAACACGAGCATTATCTACCATATCCCCTTACACCTACTCTACAGGTTAATTCTCAACCACCCATCATCGAAGCGCAGTCATAATACACATGCATAGCATATGAGGACACAAAACAAGGATACCAGTTCAGGAAACGATTCACGGGTTTAGCGGCATCAGCACCGGTCGTTTGGGAGTTTTCGGGGTCTTGGGTCTGTTTGGATGGGCGTTTGTTGATTTTGTTTCGTTTTTTTTTCCCTACGTGTCACGACATACAGTACTCTATCTGCGGCGACGCAACACAAGGCATAATGTTTCTTTTATTTCTCGGTTTTCCTCGGGCTGTGGTTGTTTTTGTTGAATTTTTTATTTTTATTTTTTCCCTTCGCGATCGATTGACTTATTCCGATTTTCCATTCGATACCCTGCTGCTGCTGCATTCATGGTGGTAGTGACTGCGACTTGATTAATTTTTCTTGTTGTTTGCCGGTCTAGATCGTTTGCATGGCGTGGCTAGACTAGATGGACGCTCTGTTGTGGCGTAAGCAAATATACTTCATTAATCATCATCATCATCATCATCACTATCAACACCGTTACTACTACCATCATCATTATCAACACCATTACTATTACCACCCCCATCACATCATCCCCACGCCACCGCCTGCTTTCCCCTTCCCCCCCCCTTTCTTTTTTCTCTCCGTCTCCAACACCGCGCGCGGCGATTCTCGAAAAGGTTGTGGTTCCCTTGGTGTTGCAAGGCAGCTGACTCGACATTTGCCCTTGCATGAACGCCTTCATTTCGGCGCTGTCGTGGTTTTATCGCTGACTGCATGATCCCGAGCGTCTTGTGCGTTTCAGATTTCTTCGACGTGGTTGGTAATGACTTGGTTTAATAGTGTTTACGTAAGGGGCGGGGTTTTTTTTTGGGGGGGGGGTAGATGTGGGATGGTGAGGAGTTTTCTTCCGGGCGGGGGGGAATGGTAGGCTGGGGAGGGAGAAGGTCTCCTCCTTTGATCGCTTTACAGGCTATTCTTTCGAAAAAAGACGAAAGACGAAAACTCTTGCTCTTGATTATAGCGGAATGGCTTCTCTCTTTCCATGTCATCCAGAGCAAAATATTCTCTTTTTCCATGTCATCCAGAGCAAAATAGTAAGGAACATGCACATCTCCACTTTCCAACACATTCTTCTTCTTCTTCTTCTTCTTCTTCTTCTTCTTCTTCAACCCTCATCCCTTTACATTTTCCAACCCTCCCCTCTACACAAAACCCAACCCTGCCTCACTTCCTCACCATCAACGGCCGCACATGTAGACTAGCGTTTGTCCTCGCCCTCATCCTCGCCGTATCAGATACACTCTCATCACTCTTGCTTTCCTCGCGCACCAAACTCATCCGACGGGTACTGTCGCCGCTTGCTCGCCGATTACGGCCGTCGGAGGCGTAATCGCTATAGTTGGGTTTGGTAGAAGAGGAAGGGAGGGAAGACGAGACTGCTCTCCTGCGATGCATGAGGGGTTCCAGGTGGGCCGTGATGTTGGGGTTGACGTCACGCGCTACGATACGTCTAGTTGGTGTAAGCAGGTAACACTGTTCCTTAATGGGACAAGGAGAAGGGAAAGTGGAGATGGCCATGGCGAAGCGAAGGAGAAACAACGAGAACAAATACGGTGCTCACGTAATCGCGAGAGGGCAGAACAGAAAGAGAATACGCACCGGTTCGCAGGCAGCGTGAAACAAGGATGCCAGTCTATTGACTCCCTCGCCTTCTCTCCATCGTTTTGGTAAGGAGGCACGACCCAATACCACGCTGCGTATTGTCCTTCTTCTTGCATATCCGTCACCGTCTTCTTCACCCCGTCATACACTTGTGGGCAGAACGACCGTGGTATCAGACCGTTTGCATCGAGCGATGTGGCGGGTAGCATTGCGGGGACGGCGGCGTGGGAGAGGGTGCGCCAGGCCATGTTGAAGATTATTTCTGTGGGTGAGAACTCGGGGGGCATTGTTGGGGTACCGTTTAGCGTGGTGTATGGGGAAAGGTGGGCGGTCAGAGAGCAGCAGGTTTGGGTAGTTTGGGCTGGTCGTGTGCAGTGGTTCTTGGGTTCCACGAGGTGAGAGTGTCTGTGTAGGCGTGGAAACAGTGGTCATGGGGGGAGAAGGCACTGTGCGCTGGCAGATGGAGGGGGACCTGTGAAATGGAGGATTAGATGTTGGCTGAACACGCAGCTCAAGGCAACCAACCAGTCTTTGGGCAGTGAATGCACAAGTGAAAACAGAAGCTTCAGGTTATTGTCTTGTTCTGCATTCCACCTGAATCTACTGCCTTGTCGATATAGTGTACTGTGCTTCTCGAACACACCAGAGCCTATGCGATACAACACCTGCAAATAGTTACATAGTGCGAACATCTACAATGCAATACCACTCGTCCACCATGTCTCTCCGCTATGCCATCGTACGAGTTGTCCGCCCCAACACCACCACCCGTCTCTCGCATCAGGTCCGAATCCCAGGCCGCGGAACAGAGAAAAAGGAACGGGTTCAAAAAGCCAGACGCCGCCTTGCGCAAAGTCGTCGCAGAGAAGATGGCCCGTGTAGTAGAACCAGACGTGAACGTACAGGAAGGTAAAGCCTTTCTTCAACCAGCTCGGTAGGTCGCGACCTAGCTCAGCAGATCTTGCAGCTTGTGTCAGACTGACTTCTGCAAAGATACCGGGCGCTTGGAGGAGAAAGAACGCCATCGGTCCTCGAAGTGGCCGGGTATCGCCAGCACAGGTGTAGCTTCCGCTGCTATGTATGAGGCCGCTCAGGAAGAAAGCGATGAAGAGTTGTAAAGCTTTTGCCGCAGGACTTTTCTTATCTATACCAAAGACTTCGACGAGCTTGCGACTGGGTTCCTGGAATGCGTACCGAAAAGTTTGGTGCCACCAACTTCCCCACCATCCCGATAGTCCTTTGTCTAGAACGACGCTGTAAGACGCCCAGGTTTCGGGGTACATCCAGGGCTCTGCGCGTGCCCCGAGGAGCGAGGGCGAGAGCAGACCGCAGAAAAAGAGCGGTCCAAGGGCGAAGATGGTCTGGAGTACGTATTTGATGGCGAGCATGGAGATGGTCAGGTGGTATATGTGAGTTAAAACCGGACTATTTGCCAAGATGGAAGGAAGATGTGTCGGTGGCGCCCTATCCACGTAGCCCCAGAAATAGGGATCCCACATCATTGTCGTCTTCAACGCATCTATGATCAAGTAACCTTTCACCACGATCCACGCGTTCCTCCTCAGCATCTCTTTACGATCAGTGTAGAGTTTTACCTGTCCGGCGTGGATCTTGTACGAGTGCTTGGGCACAACGTCACCTGAGTTGGCATGGAGTTGCTCTTGGACGAATTTGGGAGGCGGAGGGAGAGCATGAACTCGCCAGTTCCAGCCCATGCCGCGGAAGGTGCAGAATATGTCCAAGACCCAATCTAGGCGCTCGATCAAGGGTCTGAGTGGGTAGGGCTGCCATGCGAATTGGCCGTGGCGGTCTCTCGGCCCGGCTGAGCTGTTGACAACGTCTTCTTTTACGACATGATTTTTATCTACCTCCTTGGTCCCTGCACTACCGTTCTGCCGGTGCTTCTCTTTTGGCCAATTAGGGTCTGACCCGACTGTCCTCTCAATCCTCATAAAATCTGTTTGTGCATCGTTGCACACTATGATGGCTCCTACCCATACCACACTCCATGCATTGACGAGGCCGATTCCAAATGCTGGTGCTACAGCCCTCGTTCTTGTGTATAGGTTACAGTACGTCGCGAAGCCAGCAATCCATGCAAACACCAAGAATCGACATTTCTTGAGCCATGGTCTGTTCTGGTGTGGGACAAGAAGATATAGAATGACAACAAGCGCACCTAACACTGCCCATGGATACAGAAAAGGCTGGTATTCCCCAGACGCGATGGCTTTGTCATATTGAGCGTGGTAGTGGTCTAACAACTCGTGATGCGAGTGCGGCCAAAGATCTGAAGATTTGAATAACATGCTTGCCATAAGGAATAGAAAGCAGCAAAAGATAAGAAATAGATTACATGGGAAAGAAAAAACAACCACGCCCTGCGCAAAAAAAACTGAACAGGTGGCCTGAGCTGCATTGCCAAGGTATGCCGAAAACAGCGATTTCTCACCCAAAAAGGGCGTTTTAAACACAATAGAGGCATGTAAACGTCATAATATTATTGTTAAAGCTTCTAGTTTGTATAGAGACAGCTATACAAGCTTAAATTTAGTAGTTGCGATGGCTAAGATTACTATAACTAAGTTTTCACTTATGTATTTAAGGAAGTAATACGTGTGCTAGAGGCGTTTAAGCAGCTTGTTAATACAATCTTTAATTATTTTTATTATGAATTTGCTCTATTTTAGTTAAAATTAAGCTTTTAGTTAAGCTATTAAATAAATTTTATAGAGGTTACAGCGGGTGCGCTCTTTAATAACGTTCTTGTTACGAACCTAAGAAGAGAGAAGGTACAGACTATGTATAAAGAATAGAGGTAGAAAGAGATCCTAGACTATCTAAACAAAGGGCAAGCCTTTATGTGCTAATAAATAACACCACCCCGCACTAGGCACGTAATCCTACAGGCCTTAGCAGAAATCTTTTATAAAATAAGTTACATGCGTTCTGCAATGTACTACAAAATCCTATAATATTTTATGCATAAGATAGTATAGAATTCTGTAAAATAGTATAACACTCTTTTAGTATATAGTAGTAAGCATTAAGCTTTTAAGGCTTAATGTATTTAACTATAAGTATAATCTAAAAATTACTTAATTCTTAACTTTTTTATATTATTACATTGTTCTACTAAACGTACTAACACACTTCTATATTATTACATTATTCTACTAAATATGTTAGTACAACCCTTGTCTATTATATTTACTTATTTTAAAAGAACTAATATAGATTATTTATAAATAATTTTTATACTTTAAATACTTTTAGAATAAGTAATACTATAATAAATACCTCTGCTAACATCTTAACTACAAAAATAACTATAAAAGCTAATAAGCTTAGTACCTACTATAGTAATTATAATAAGTTTAAGAAATAGCTACTCTAAGTTCATAAATACTTCTATATTAAAAGAACTAAGATTAATAACAATAATATAGTTGTATAGGCCTTTACGTTTTTATAAAGAGCTACTAAAAAATAAGCTAACTTAATTTTTTTTAATATATAGATATTACTATTAATAACAATATTAACAAAGCACTTATTAAAAACTAAGATAACTTTAGAATAGAAATAAAAAAAGTATTTTTACTCTTTAAAGAATTTATAGTAGTAAAACAAAAAATTTAAAGATTACAACAAATATGCTCTATAGCTAACTATATAATAAAGTTTTAGCAGTATTTAATAGTTATTAAATAAGACAACAACGCTTTAATGTAGATATACTAATAAAGTCTTAAACTAGCTATATAAATAAAACTTATATAAAGTAGAGCTACTTGTAACACGCTTAACAGACTTATAGCTAAAGCTATTTAAGTAGATAACAACTTTTATAAGCTAAAGTTAAAAGAACAACTATTTATATAAAGAAATTGTACACTAAGGAATATGGACACTTAACCTTATTAGGTATTTTAAGGTCTATACCCTAACTAAAGTTAATAACAAAGCAATACTTCTAGGATTCTAGAATATTATGTAACTAATAGCTACAAGCCTATGTACTTTAATAATTTTAATAAGAGACTTAGAAAGAATAAGTTTTAGAATAATAAAAGTAGTAAAAAAAGAATTACTTACTACGCATGTAGTAAAGAAGGTTACATAAAATAAGACTGCTAGAGCTAAGGCAAAGTAATGTAATAGTTAGATGTCTTTTACTATGCAATACTTAGTAACAATCTAAAAAAATAATAGAATGTTATTACTTAACTTACATACTATTAAAGTCTAAGAATAGAACTAGGCAAATATTAATAGTATAAATAACCTCTTTGTAGTTACTTTAGAGGAAGCCTTAGACAACAACGTCTCTAAGATAATGCATAATAAAGAAATAAAAGCAACTCTAGCTAACTAAACT
Organism: Alternaria gansuensis; assembly: GCA_009289805.1. Classification (NCBI taxonomy): domain Eukaryota; kingdom Fungi; phylum Ascomycota; class Dothideomycetes; order Pleosporales; family Pleosporaceae; genus Alternaria; species Alternaria gansuensis. The sequence goes on along the minus strand of WBOK01000189.1, from coordinate 23,165 downwards.
AAGTATAGAAAGATAGCTAGGTTCTAGAAAAACTATTAGCCTTTTACACTAGTAACAAGAGAGAAACTAATAGCTAAAAATAATTTTTTTTACTACTAACTGTATAGAAATACCCCACTACGCTAAATAAATAAGATATTAATATATAGGTACTACTACCTTTAAAAACATAATACTTAAACAACCTAGCTAAAAAGATTAACGTTCTACTAAAGTAGCTTAAACAACTTAAAGACATCTTTATAAAACTTTATAAAAGAATATAAATAAAATACTACTAGTATACTAATTAACTAAAAGAACTACAAGAGAAAGAGATTATTCTAGCAGTAACTATTAATTAAACTTTACACAATAATTTTGTGTTAAAATAAACTTAAAATACTAAAGCATTGTAAAATAAACTAACGCATTAACTCTTATACGTAGAGAGAAAGAAGATTTATAAAAAACTTTAAGAAACATACTAAAAACATAAAGCATAAGAAGTTAGTTATAATAGTATATACTGTTAAATAGATCTACGTAACCTAGAACACGTAAAGTACTTATAGACTATATATATATATATATATAATAGCTGTACTATCTATTACTTAAATAAGTATAGATTAGGATAGTTTTTAACAAAACTAAAAAACTTGCTTTAATTTAAGTACTTATAGTATGTAAGGGGTGGCTTTAGGCAATAGTACTTGCTTTACACCACAGAAGATAGTAAGAGATAGCTCTAAATAATAATATGTGTATATTTTAAGCAATAATACCTGCAGGTATCCCTGCAGGTAAGGAGCCCCTTATAAGCACAATTGCAGGTAGGCAAGCTAACAATAAGCGAGTTTGGCGGATCTAGCCAACACGCTACTATCTGTAACAGAGCCTCCCTCTTTAGTCTAGCGTCTTAACAGCCTTAACTTAAAACTTCTAAAATTGTATATAAAAATAGCTTAATAAGAAGCGTGTTTTATGTATAAGTTATATATACTTAAAACGCGTGTTACTTATAAGTTAGATATATAGTAAGCTTTATAGATTGTGTTTTATAACATTATTATAGTAACTTTTAAATTCTGTTGTTTATTTCTTAAAAATTTTTAAAGGTAAAAGTAAGAGTATATAGTTATTATAAGTAGTTTATGCAAAGTAATATTTACTGTAATAATAAAGAAATTTTTTAGTATATTTTTTGTAGTTCTTGCCTTACTTAATACATTTAATACGCAATATTAGCGCACTTATTACACACTTTAATACTAAGTTTTAATTTTTATTATAGTTTACTATCTAAATTTTAAGTACATTAAAAAGTCTTACTTATAAGATGCTTAGCTATATAAGTTTAGCGTACTTAAAAAAGCTACTAATTTTATTACTTTATATGTAACGTGCCTACGCTGCATATAAAGTATTACTAAATAAATAAAAATTTGTAGTAAAACTAAGTATTATTATTATAACTATTATACTAAAAGCAATTATAGTAGTTATACTAAAGTAAGTATTTTTATTTTATTAACTACGCTTTAGCTAATTTAAATAAGTTTTTAAAGTACTTAATAAGTATTTAAATTGTTTATACTAACTTTATGCTTATTTTAATACTGCTATTACTAATACTAATATTCTAAGAACTAACTTTACTATTATTACTACTAGCGTTAAGCTTGCGCAGTGCTAGTGCTAATTTAACTTTAAGCTTTTTAACTACTACTGCGTTGCTATACATACTAGTACTTTTAAAAAAGTTTTTACTTAGGTACTAATAACTTTGCCTTACTACTTAAGCTTAATTTTAGTAAAGTAGTGCTGCATAGTAGCTACTTTTAAATTAATTGCTAGTTATATAGCTAGGATTACTAGTTCTGCTAGTAATAATAAAGATAATAATAAGAGCTTAGGCGACAATAACGTGCTACTTCTTAGGCGCAGTCTAGAACGGCGCAGGCAAGACTTACGGATCAGTATCGGCAGAAGGGATCACGGCAAGGCATATGGGAGTGCGTTGTAATCCACAAATAAGCTTTAATTTAAATAAGACACCTATAGGCCTTGTACAAAAGGATATTAAAAATCTACAGAGCAACTATAAGTTTTAGGCTATTTTTATACTTGCGATCTAGAATAGGACTAGTGTAGGTCCAATACAGATAAGATCTAGAAATAATAGTAAAAATAAGAGAGTTGTAACGTGTTTGTTACACTACCCTCCTTTCTAGTTGTTAGCTAGTCCTATAGCTGTATATACTCTTTAACATGTTTATTGTTTATTTATTAACTTTATAACATCTTTTTGTTATTATTGTAAACTTCTAATGTGCAGTTACTATAACTACAACTTAAAGTAGCGTTAGACTAGCCTTAAGCGTTTGCTGTTTTAATATTATAATAATAAGTTGCGTTTAATTTTTCTACCTTTCTAAAACACTACACACACACACACACATATATATATATACATATACTATACTACTGCGCTGCCCTTTAGAAGCTTTACTAGAGGCGTATTACCTTATTTATTTATAGTTAGTGCACGCCTTTGCGTAGAGTGTTCTTAAAGTTAAACATTAGTTTAACTCTAAAATATTTAAGAAATGCGCTTATTGTGTATAGCAAAGAAAGAAGTGCTCTTTTATAAGTTTAATATGTTTTAACTCTTTAAACTTAAAATTAACTTAGTTAAGTACTAAAGTATGTTAAAAAAAAGTTCTTTAAACTTCTTACTACTATAGACCTTCTTACTGCTATAGAGCACAGGAAGAATCTAGTAGAAAACTACCTCCCTACTAAAAAGTAGGTATAGGCAGCGGCTCTTATCTTAGCCTAAAAAGTCTAGGTAATAAAAAGCTAGAAAAAGAAGCTGTCTATAGCTTTAATTCTAGTTTTAACTTACTAGGTCCTCTTAAAGATTTAGGACGCTGTCTATTTACTAGATAGCTAAGTTACCTTTTTAGAGGCTTTTGCTTGCTAAAGTAGAACTAGCAGTAGTAGTCTAGTTGCTTTGCTAGGGGAGGAGGACAATAAGGAGCGCCTCTAGAAGAAGGCAGGGGAGGAAAAGAAGAGTAGTAGGCTCTTCTTTAGCTCCTTCTCCTTTTACAAGAAGGAGGAGCAATCCTCCTTAAATTTTTAAGTAAGAGTAGAGAGTAGAGGAGGAGGTATAGGGTTAGTTTAGGGAAGAGAGGGAGAAGAGGAGAAAGAGAGTCTAGGGGTAAACTAGTTGTTTTACTAGATACTTATTAAAAATTTTCTTTTTTTTTTTCTTATATATTGTTATCTTGTAGTAAAGTTATATCCTCTTTTTCTTATTTTTAAGCTATAATTTACTTTACTAAAGACCTTAGAGGACTTAGACGTATAAAGTTTCTTTTATAAAAGGCTTTTAGTCTATAAAAAGCCTTTATAAAATTTAAGGCTAAGTACTAAGTTAAGTTTAAATTATAGCTAACTTAGCTAACCTAGTATTTTAACTTTAAGTAAAATGCCTTACTAGCAAAAATTTTATTAACTTCTTATTCTTTTACACTTTAAATTAAAGTAAGCGCTAGCTTTAAAGCTTTTTATTTTAAAAGTAAGTTCTAAAGATTTTTATATAATAGTTTTAGTACAAAAATATTATAAATTTAAAACTCTTTTAGTAACTTAAAGTAATAAAAGTAGCTAACTTTTTTAACAACTTTAAAAAAGCCTTTTTATTTAGCTAATAGTTTTTAGCTTAAGTAATTAGTTGCAAAGTTCTTTATATCTAGAAAAACTTTATTTCTTATATTTTAATTAATTAAGTAGTAGTAATAATTTACTATAGTTTGCATTTAGTTTTAAGCTTTTACTAAAAAAGTTTATACTATTTCTTAGGCGTTATATATTTAGGTAGCTATAGCTAGCGCATCTTTATAGTTTATTTTATTAGTTAGTGTAAAAGTGTTAGCTAGCTATTTCTAGTCCTAGCTCTATCTAGAATTAAATCTGTAAAAGATCTAATACAAGAACATACTTAAAGTAAAATAAAGTAAGAAAATTTGTGCTTTATTAATTAAAAGCAGTAGTCTACTTTAGTTGTCTTAGTAGTAGAATACAAACAGCTAAAGCCTCTAGTTAATATATTTATTTATAATTTCTGTCTAGCTATTAGTCTTTTTGTAGTAAGCTATTAATAGCTTAACTTTAACGCCTAGAATCTAACAGAACTTAAACTAAAAACTAGATATAAATTAAAGACCTTAGTTAAAAATTATAGTGTTAAGTATATAGCTAAATTAGTATACTTATTAAATAAATAACTTAGCTATACCCTTTGCGTTAATTGTTTTGTAATAAGAGATAAAAATAGCCTATTTAAATAAACAATTAATTACAACTATAATTTAATTATAACTAGTCTTATTTTAAGAAAATTTCTTAAAGTTAATATATAAGTGTTGTATTAAATAATTAGAAATTAGTAAGAAGTAAATTATTTCTAAAATTTAAGTCTGTCTTAGATGTACCTTGCAATAGTTAATGCAGTTCTATATATACCTTTTATAGGTAGCTTTTATACTTTTTTAGTAATATTTTAAAGTAATTAGCTAATAGGTTTTAGTAGCGCTAAAGTAAGCTAAAAAGACCTAGTTATATACTTTTTAGATTATCTATATACAAAGTATAAAGTTAAGTAGTACATAAAGTTAGTTTACGTATAAGAGTAATCTATTTTTAATTTAGTACTTATTTAGCAATAAGTTATGCTTTTTTATAAACGCAGTGTAGTTTATTTGCAAAATAGATTTAATTAATTTTAGTAAATTTAAAGTTATAAGCTCAAAAGTAGATTCTACTATGCGCAAAAATAAACTCTAAGTGTAGAGTTAAGCAATATAAGTAAAAGCAAAATTAAAGTTAATTTAGTTATTAAGTTAGTGTAGTTTAAGTAGAACTTATAAATAATTATTAGTTTTTGTAAACTTTAAGTTTCCTACATCCTACTTAAGTCGCAAAAAGATATCTATATAGGCGTTATTCTTTCTAGGTGTGTATTAGATGTAGAAAAAAAATAGAGCAAGTTCTTTAGCCTAATATACTTATCTAGCGTTTAGGACCTTTATAGTTATAAAGTACTTAAGTAAATAATAGTTTAAATACATGTTAATTCTAAAGTAGACTAAAGCTAATTTAGCTTACTACTTACTAAACGCTATAATAATAGCAAAAAGTTCTTTGTTGTAAATCTCCTAATTTAGTTTAGACCTAAATAAGACCTTACTAAAAAACGCTACTAGACTTTATTTCTTATTTAGTTATTTCTAAGAAAGTACGCCTATAACAATATTATCTAATACATTAGTCTCTACCTTAGTATTATATTTAGAGTAATAATAGTATAAAGTAGAAATTTCTAGCAATGCAGCTTTTAACTTTCTATAGGCCTTTTTATAATTTAAATTTTATATAAATAGCTTTAAAGAGCTTTAAAGTGTAAGAAGTAGTTTAGCAATTTATAAGTATTTTAGTATAAATTACTAGTAAAACTCTATAAACTTAAAGAATAATCTTACACCTATAATAATAGTAGGTTATACCTAGTTATTAAAGAGTTCTACCTTATTAAGATCTACCTCTAGCCCTTAGTTTATTAAAATATAGCCTAGGTACTTTATTCTTGTAATATAGAATTTGCTCTTCTTAATATTAACTTAAAAGCCTACTTACTATAGTCTTTCTAGTACCTTTTGTACGTAGAGAATATATTCTACCTCTAATTTAGAGTAGAAAAAGATGTTGTCTAAGTAAACTATATAGAAGTTATTAAGATACTTAATTAGCACATTATTTATATAATGTTAATAAGTAGCAAAGCTATTGTATAAACTAAATAGTAACACCTTAAACTTATATATTCTATATTAGGTCTAAAAAGTAGTGTACTTCTTAAAATCTAAGTCTATCTTAATTTTATTAAAAGCTGCGCGTATATCTAACTTAGTAAAGAACTAAGCTCTATGTATATAAGCTAATAGCTTATTAATACGCAAAATTAAATATAAGTCTTTTTAAGTAATTATGTTAAGTTTGCAATAATTAATATAAATTTAAATGTCTCTGTTAGGCTTCTTAACATAGAAGATAAAAGAGGCAAAAAAGTAATTACTAGAATTAATATATTCTTTTTTAAAGTTATTTATTATAAACATCTTAGTAGCTTTAAGTTCTTTAGTACTCTACTTATATAAAGAGCTAAACTAATTTAGAAGTAGTTTAGTAAGAACAATTTTATAGTTGTATAAGTAGTATTTAAGTAGTTAGTCTACTACAGTTTTGCTAAACACGTCTTAATATAAGTAGTAAATAAATAGAAGTTAGTTTTAAATTAATTTAACGTTGTTAGGATTATTAAGTTCTATATAGTCTTTTAATAAATAATTAATTTTATAAATACTTGTTGTAAAGAACTTATTTTCTTTTTATTTTATTAAATAATAAAAAGCATTTACTAAAATAATAGCTATGCGTAGAGTAAAGTCTAACTAAACAAGATCTAGTTTAAAATTAGCAACTTTAAAAGTAAAATAAGCTTTTAAAAGCTAAAAAAAGCTATAAATTCTTTATATTAAAACTGTTGTAAAGCTTTGCTTTCTTTAGTATTTATTCTTCTTCTAAAGTATATTTCTCTACTAGATATTCTCCTTTGCAACCTTATTATTAAAAGGTTCCTTTAACTATATAAAGATAGGGGAGGTAAAATTATACATAGCAGAATATCTTGCAAGCTATATAATTTAGTTCTAAACTATATCTAGTAATAAGTTAAATTGCTAAAGCTATTTAATCTTAATAATACAATCTTGCGTACCTAAGTCTATAATAATAAAAGAACAGTTAAGAATCTTTCTACTATTAATTTAAATATAAAAATAGATATATTTATCTACTTTAGTCTAGATCTAGTCCTAGAATTCTTTTACAAAGACCTTAAAAAAGAGTTTTTAAATTAGAACTTAAAGTAATTAGAAAAGAGTATAAGTAATAGAAGAATTTAGTAATATAAAACTTTAGGCTCTAGTATTAATTAATAATTATAGCTAGGCACTATAACTCTTTAAACAAAAGATAGTAAAAACTTAAAAATGCTTTTCTCTAAACAAGTTTAATAAGTTAATATTAGCAAAATTATACTTGTGTAGGCCTAGGCTAAAGCGTTATCCTAGGCGTCTTTATTTCTCTCCTGTTTCTAGTCTAAGTAGAGTTCTGTAGCTTCTAAGTATTCTTTTTATTTAATCTTAATTTCTCTTACTTAAAAGGTAGTATAATTACTTGCAAAGTAACTAGGCTTCTTATACTTAAAATAAGTATTTAATAGAGGCTTATTATTAGAAGTAAAAGTCTTAAATAGAAATCTAGGCGTGCTTAAAGTAACGCAAGCAGGGGTTAAGGTTAAATTAAATAGAAAGCTAGTGTAAAAAGGCTACAGGCTCTAATATTATTAAGAGTAAGGCTTTTTTAGTAGTACTAAAGTAAATACTAGTTTGCTATCTATATTTAGTTTAATAAGAGAATTATATTTTTCTATACTAAATATAGTAAGGTGTTGCACTATTTTATTAAATAAGTTGTTTTATAAGTATTTAAAACCTAAATTTAGGGCGCGTAAGGTAAAGGTAATTTTCTCTTATAAATAAAAAGACTACTTTAACTTAGAAATAAACTCTTTAATAGCAGTACTAATAAACTTTGCCTTAAAAGCTAGAAACGTTTCTTTCTTGTCTATAACTAGGTAGTAGAAAGCTACACAGCTTTCTACTTGTTTATTGCTAAATATAAAATATAATTTAAGTAAAGTAATTATTTCTTCTACATTTTTAAACTATTCTAAAACTAAATTAGCTAAGTACTGCAGTTTAAAGTATCTTTTTGCAATACTAGTAGTATGTCTTTATACAAGAGCTATGCAAGCGCGCTTAGTCTAGTAGTAATTTAAGTTAATCTTTAATTAGTCTTTTATTAAGGCTTACTATTAACAGAACGTAGAGTTAGTTTTATTATTAAGATTTTTAATAGTAAGCGTGCGCTTTATAAGCTTAATATGTAGTATCTTAAAAGTAGCAGAAATATACTGTATTAATTAGCTTAACAGTATATCTGCTTTTGTTAGTAGTGTTTTAGTAAATAGTATAGCTATATTTTTAAATAGCATAACTTCTTGTGTTAATTACGCAACTTACATATTTAAGTAGTTAATTTTGTCCCTATAAGGTGCAACTAAATTTTCTTCTAAATCTACTTTTTCTTCTTTCTTAATTTTATTTTTTTTAACAACTAGTTGCTTGCTAGTTACTTTGTCTTGTAGGGATTATTGTTAACCTTAGCAGTAAGTTAATTTTTAGACAGGCTCTAAAGAGAGTTTAGGGTAGTTTTAGTTAGCTATTAGCAATTAATTTTAATACTAATAAGTTGTTAGTAGTCTTTGTGTTTCTACCTTAGCACACTCTACGCAACTTTTCTAAAGTAATTTGCTTTATTATTAAAGTTAAAAGTTCTAAACTTAAAAGCTTTAGTTAGTAGAAGATTTAGAAAATTCTACTTAAAGTGTTGTTAAACTTAATAGTATAAAGCTTCTAGTTTGTATCTAAAGGCTTAGGCTTAGGCGTAGTCTAAACAAACAGCTGTAATATTGTTTTAAATGCTGTTACTAGCTAGGACAAGATTTTTAATATAATATAACGGCGCAGGCAAGACTTACAGATTAGTATTAGCAGAAGAGATTATAGCAAGGTATATAAGAGTGCGTTGTAATCCACAAATAAGCCTTAATTTAAATAAGACACTTATAGGCCTTATATAAACGGATATTAAAAATCTACAGAGTAACTATAGGTCTTGGGCTGTCTTTATACTTGCGATCTGGAATAGGACTAGTGTAGGTCCGATACAGATAAGATCCGGAGACAACAGTGAGGATAAGAGAGTTGTAACGTGTTCGTTACACTAGGCGCAGGTGGCGCGCATAACAGCAGTGCTAGAAGTAGTAGTAATAATATTAGTAGTAATAATAAAGTTTGTGCTAGTAATAAGGAGATTTTTAATAATAAGTAGAAGTAAATTGTTTTTATACTTATAGTTTATTTATTTAAATACCTAATTTGCGCCTTAAGTGCGCAATAATAATATTTAGTATATTCTTTTAGCGCGCTTAGGACATAATAATCTTTGCTTATACTTATATTTTTTAATTAGTTCTTTTATATCTTTAAACTACAATGCTAGAGTCTAAGTATTATATAATTTGTTATAGCCTTTTTATTGCAGCTAATACTCTAGCTAGCTATTTTTAATTTATTTTCTTAATATTTTTTTAACCTCCTAAATCTCTTTACTTTTAGAGCTAATTTTTAGTACTTAAGTATTGTTTTCTTAACCACTGCATAATTTTTATTATTTTAGTAAGAAGACGTAGAAAATATTATAAATGTAATAGTAAAGTAGTAGTTATAGTTAGTAAGCTTATATTTTAACTGCTCTTTGCACTTAAAATAATTTTATAAACTTACTAAAAAGCTTTTTACTAAGTTAGTAAGCTAAGTTAATATTCTTTATGCTAAGGCAAACTAAGTTTTTTTAGCAAAAAATCTTTAGTTTAAGTTTTTTATTATAGTATTAGTGTTAGTATTCTTATGCTGCTAAAAGGTATTCTTTTACTATTGCATGTGCGCTATGCATGCGCTGCACTCTATTTATAGCGTTTAGTACTTTTCTTTCTAGCCTACTATCTTTGAAAAGCAACGTAAGCAATAGATACTTGCTATATACTAAGTAAAAAAGTGTTGTTTTTATTAATTTATAGATAGAGTTGTTATACGTAAATTATATAGTTATTAGAAGTAACACCTAATTATTTTTGTTTTTTTAAAGTAAATATTTTTAGGTATTACTTTATTATTTAGTTTTAGCATTTAGTTTGCTTATTTATTAATAAGTAAAAGGCTATGCTTAGCTTACGCTTTACCTATAACTAGTAGCATATTTTTATCTAAAATACAAAGGTAAAAATTAAACTATAATTAAATATAATACTTTTTTAAACTTTATATTTTAAAATAATATGTTTAAAGTAGAATTTTGTAAATTATTTTATATTTTACATTTTTAATGCAGGTATATAGATTGCTACTTTTAAAAAGTAGTTAACAATTATAAAAATTATATTAAATATGTAACTTAAACTGTTGTTTTTTACTAGTAGTAGCTTTATTATAAAATTAAGGCTTACTTTTTTAAATATCTTATTAGGAACTAGTAATAGTAATAACTAACTATATTTACTATATTTTAGAGCTTTGCTTCTTTAGTATACTACACAGGTCTTTACGTAATTCTAAATATTATAGCCTAGCTTTAGCTAGTAATATAGCTTACTAGTAAGCTTATAAGTTCTATGTGTGCTAAAATAACCTACTATACGCGTGTTATAATTCTATAATAAAATCTCCTACTTAATAGCTTATTTTAGTAGAATATAAATTCTACCTTTATATCTTAAAACTTTTTTATTATTAACGCGCTATACTTACGTGCTATTATTATTTTAAGTATATACTACTTATATAAAGTTTACAACCTACTATAAAGTAAAGGCATTTTTTTATTGTAACTAGCATAGTTTATTTATTAAAGCTTCTAACTCTACTATTATAGGTTTACTACTAACTAATACTTTAGCTAGAGAGCGTAGTACGTATAGTATACACTTTATAGCACTAGCAGTTTAGATACTTTTTGTTTTACAAATATTAGCTATATATATTTTATATATACTTTTTTAGCTATACTAAGTTATAAAACTTTTTATTTTACTATACTTTACTTTTACTAAAAGTTTGTTTTATAGTGTAAGTAATAGTTAAGTTAATAATAAGTTCTTTTATTTATAATTTACTTTTTTTAATAGTCTGTTTATAAAGTTTGTACGCCTTAGGCAGTATTTAACTTTAAAATTAAAAGCCTTTAAATATAAAGCTTAGTATACTTAACGCTAGTTTAGCTTCTATACAGCGCGTAAGGAGCATAAGTTGTTATAATTAGTTAATACCTAAATAGTATGTTAAGCGCCTTTTAAGTAGTGCTGCTATTTTTTAAAATTTTATATAATAGCTAAAAGTTTAAAGTTATATACTTTATAGTTTAGCTTAGCGTTTTATAGTTTTTGTAAGTAAAATATAATAAGATACTACTTTTTATTCTTAAATAATTAAGATAATATACTTAATATAGTAAAAGTTAAAGCATTTATTTTAACATAAATTATACGTGTATTTTTAAAGTAATATAGAATAAGTATATATATAAAGTGTTACTTTAGCCTTATAAAGGCAGCATATATATTCTTGTTTTAGTAGAATACTTATTTTCTTTTTAAGATATTTATAAAAGGTGCTGTTTTTATAGCATAGTTCTTAATAAAATATTAATAAAAAATTGCAAATCTTAAAAAGGACTATAGCTTCTTTATACTAGTAGGTGTAGGCTATTACTTAATAGTAGCAACGCGCGCTAGATCTACGCAAATACTGCTTTTTATAATAATAAATTTTAGAAAATAAACTTTGTTTAAAGTAAATATGTACTTTTTAAAATTTATATATAACTTTACTTTTTATAAAGAGTTAAGTACAGCGTATATAGTATGCTAGTGTAGCGCAATATTATTATTATAAGTATAAATAAAAATATTATTTAAATAAACTATGTAAATGTAATTTAAGTACTTTCTTAAAGCTTTATTAATATAAGCTTAAAAACTTGCTAGGGCGTTTATAAGCCTAAAAGGCATAATAAGATATTTAAAATGTCTATATTATATTCTAAAAGCAGTCTTCTACTTATCTCCTACCTTAATTTTTAGACAATAGTAGGCATCTTTAAGATCTAGAGTAGTGTAGTAGTATACGCCTAATAAGTAGTTTAGTGTCTCTCTAATTAAAAAAAGTAAATAATAATTTTGTATTATAATAGTATTAAGACTTTAATAATTTATATAAAAGTAAAGAGTTCTATTTTTTTTTAGTATAAATAGTATTAGTGCGCTTATAAAGCTAGTACTATAGTAAATCTATCTTTTTTATAGTACTTCTTTAATATATTTATAAAGTACTTAAAGCTTATAAGAAAAAAAAGTATAAAAAGGCTTATAAAAGAGTTTTTTGCTTTATTAAATAGAGATTACATAATCTAAGCTTTTTAGCTATAAAAGAGTTTTAGTAGCTTTATTATTAAAAATATTAGCATAATTTTATAATATATTAAGTATGTACTATACTTGCGCTGTAAATACATTTAGCATATATACTTTAAGCTTAATACTTATACTATTACTTTAAAGTACTTTTAAAAAGTAAGTTTTTAAATTTATAAGTCTTGCGTTTTTTAAGAATACTTTAGTAGCTACTAAGTTAATATTTATTTTTATATATTTCTAACGCTACTTCTAGCTTCTACAGTTAATATAAATACTCTCTTAACTTAAGAAAAAATTACTAAGTAGTAGTAGTATACTTTTTTTATTTACTTTGTACACAGTAACCTTTGTAATACACTTTACGCTATTATTATTTATTAAGCGCAGCTAAAGCTTATATACTATATATATATTCTACCTTTAAAGTCTAATTTAACTTAGGCAAGAAAGTTTTATATTTTAAATAAGTTTTAAATCTATTTTTACAGCTGTTTTTTAACTAATAAGGCTAATATCTACTTATAAGTTTAAAATAACTTAAAGTTTTTTTTTTATTTTAGTTACTAAACGTGCGTAATACGCGTGCTATATCTTTAGTAAAATATTTATTAGCACGCACTTTACTAACTTTAAGTTTATAGTAAGGCTTAACTTTTTTTTATTTAGTTTATATTAACTAAAACTTTATTAAAGTTGCTGCTTTAGTACTTGTTAGCGTAGTATTTTTGTTTAGCACTTAAAGTATATAATATTATTACTATTTTTACGCTTTTTAAGTGCGTTTAGTATAGTAGCTAAAAAAAAGTATTTATTTTTATTTTTATAAAAGTGCTTTAGTAAAGTAGATTATATATAATAAGTACTTTATATAAATTCTACTTAAGTGTAAAGCTAAGTATAATAGAGTTTTTTTTTTGTTATAAAAATTTAATAGTAGTTAGTAATTGCGCATTATAGTTTAAGTTTTAGTTTTATAAATAAGTACTAGACTTTTTATGCTTTAGTATATATTAAAAGTTAATATTTAAGAATATTAAAATAAGTTATAAATAATTAAATAGTTTAGTTTTTTTACTATATAGCATGCGTATACGCAGTTGCTACTTTAAAGCTATAGTTAATAAAGTTTAAAAGTAAGTTAAGTATATATTACTTAAAGTAGTTTTAAGTTAACACTTTTTTCACTTATAGTAAGTATACTAAAGCTTTTAAAAGTCTACTTTAAAATACTATATTACTTAAATTACTTTATTATTATTTTTTTTAAATTTTTATAGTAGTAGCTAAAATACTACTTTATAAAAATAAGTAAACTTATAATATTTCTTAAAGGTTTTACCTTAGTATTTAGCTAAGTCTTTAAGTTTTAACACGTATTGCGTATACATAGTAAGTGTTGCTTTAGGTACATTCTACGCGCGGGATAATATAGTTAGTAGTATTAGTATATTTAGAATTTCTTCTTATTTAACTTCTTCTAGTTATACTACTTTTTCTTTTAACTTTTATAATTATTATAAAAATTAAAGTTTATTGCGTTACTTCTCTACAGCGTTTATACGCTCCTTAAGCGTTATAAGTACGCCTTAAGTGCACTTTTTAAGCTTCTTAAATGTAGCAGGCCTTAATAAAGTTTAAAGGGGATTAAAGAGTTTAAATACAGTAGGGCTTTAGCTTTCTTAATTGCTTTAAGTGTTAGATTGCGTTAAAAGAGCTATCTCTAGACTATTAGCCTATAGGAGGAGGTATTATTCTGTAAGGGGTAGCTTTAGGCAATAGTACTTGCTTCACACTATAGAAGATAGTAAGAGATAGCTCTAAATAATAATATGTGTATATTTTAAGCAATAATACCTGTAGGTATCCCTACAGGTGAGGAGCCCCTTATAAGCACAATTGCAGGTGGGCAAGCTAACAATAAGCGAGTTTAGCGGATCTAGCCAACACGCTACCATCCGTGACATAGTACGACTGCCTAAATAACAAATGCGCAGTATATATATAAAATAAATAATATAGCTTATACTTTTATAAGTATAATAATTTAGAAAAAACTCTGTAAATGCACATAACATAGTAGAAAAGTTATAAAGATAGAACTTATATATAAGAGTGCAACTAGCTTTTATAGTATATATGCTTTAATATTAAATGTAAACTATATATAGTTGCTAAGAAGTTTTATAAATTTAGTATACAGTCTTTTTTAGATAAACGCTCAAAACACTTAAAACTACTAAACAAATTAATATAGTAAATTCTCTAAGTCTTCTTAAGCTACTAGTAAAGCTTAATAAATATTAAATAATAGTATTAGTAGATTTTAGCTTTTAAGCTAACTTTGTTTTCTCTTAAGTAGTACAAGTAGCAGGCCTATAAAAACTAAAAAAATAAAAACTTTACTTAATATATATAGCTAATAGTTAGCTTATACTAGGCGAAATAACTATTATATATAAGGTTAATAGTATAACGCTTAATATCTAAGAATATAAATAAAAGTTAGACTTAAACGTCTTTAGATTAGCTACTTATAATATTATATTAAGAATTTTTTAGTAATAAAAATATAATTTATAAGTTAACTAAAAGTTAAAAAAGTTCTTATTTAAGTGCTGTAGATTAGATATAACTATAAGCTAGACTACGCATCTAATAACTATAATAGTAAATAATTTTTTTTTATAATATTGCTAAAAGATAGTAAACCTTAACTAAAAACAGCCTTACAGCACAAGAGTTTATCTTAATAAATACTAGTAAAGTACGTTTAAGTTATAAAGTTAGAGTTTAAAAGTAATATATAACTTTAGATATTTTAAAAAAGTATAAAAACTTTTAGCACTTTTTTATAAAAGTAGTAAATAGCAAAGCTTTACTAAATTACTAACTTTAAGACTATAAAATTATCAAAAAAAAAGACTTTACTCTTTAGGCTAATCTATTAATTATTAGAGATTAAACTCAAAGAACTAAGAACTAAGCTTAATAAAAATTTAAAGAAAGAATATATTAGACTTTTAATATTACTAGTAAGATTTTTTATACTCTTTATACTAAAGAAAAATAGGCTACTAAAAATACATATTAACGATTAGAAACTTAATAGTATTATAGTAAAGAATGAATACTTATTACTAAATATTATAAAGCTTTAAAATTAATTATTTTATGCTAAAGTCTTCATAGTATTAAACTTCTAAAATAAATACTACTCTATTTAAAAAAAAAGTATTCTAAATCTAATAAAAATATTATTAATATACTATTATACTGTTTAGGCTTATAAACGTTTTAGTAATATTTTAGGAACTTATTAATAATATATTAAAAGTACATTTTAATATCTTTGTTGTAGTATATCTAAATAATATCTTTGTCTAATTTAAGAACTTAAACAATTATATAGAACATGTTTATACAGTACTAAGGTGCTTAGTTTGTTTAACTTTTAACTTAAACTAAAGAAATATAAATTTTATAAAAATAAAGTTTCTTTCTTTACTTATATAGTAAGAGTATAAGAAGTTTTAACAAGTAGAAAATAATACAAGTAGTTTAAGAATAGCTGCAACTAATAATAGTAAAAAAAATATAATTATTTTTAAAATTTTTAGACTTTAACTAATAGTTTATTAAGAACTACTCTAAGATTGCTATTTTATTAACAAGACTTAAAAGAAAAACCTCTTTTTAAGTAAAATAAAAAAGTAGAAAACGCTTTCTAGACGCTTAAAAAAGTAAGTATAAAACTACTATACTTATATATATTATAAGTAAAATAACTATTATACTTTAAAACTAACGTATTAGATTTTATACTAGAAAGCTACGCTAGTTAGCAATATAAAGGTAAATAGCACCTTATTACGTACTATTTATAGAAATTTTCTAGACTAGAAGAACAATATAATATCTATAATAAGGAGCTACTAGCTATTTTTATATACTTATAGTATTAGAGAGCATACGCAGAAAGCTGCTTAGAACTTACAATATTTATAAATTATAAGAACTTAGTTAACTTTATTACTACTAAAGTACTTAACTAATAATAAGTAACATAGTTAAAATTACGTAAACAATATAAGTTTAAAATTATATACACACTAAGAAAAGACAATAGTAAAGTAAATACTTTTAGCTAATAACATAATATTATATAAACTAAGAAGATTATTAATACTATAATACTTAAGATTAATAAAATTAGATTATTAGAACTAGAAAAAACGCTTAATGTAATTTTATAAATAATGTATAATATACTAGATGCATTGTAAAAAATTTTTACTAAGTAAGACTATAATAACTTTATACATAGTTACTTTAGTATTACTTAAACTATAAAACTTATAGAAAGGAATTATAAGTTTCTAAAAATAAAGAATAGAGTTACTTTCTTTATTACTAAGTGCGCAAATTATTAGAAAAATAAGTATAGTACCTACGCACTTTATAAAGAAATGCAAATAATAAAGCTACTTAATATACTATAGTTAGATATTATTATAGACTTTGTTATAAAACTACTAGTTCCAAGAGACTTTATTACTACAGTATTTTACTTTTATTTTTAAGGTGTCAAAGGTGGTGGTTGTTGTTGTTGTAGTCAAAATGGAGCAAAAGTCAAAAAAAAAGATTGTGTGTAGTCAACGAGATTCGAACGGTGGGTGGATGAGGTCCACGCGCTAAGCGCTCGGAGCAGAGAAGCTTAGACCACCAAGCGAAAATCAGGGTTGAAAAAATTTGCTGAAGGTACTAAAAAACGACACCAATTGAAACGTGTTCAACGGCGACTAAAGTATTTTACAACGCAATTTTTGTAGTAGTTAATTAATATATAAAATAAGTAGAGTATATTGCCTTTAAGAATTTTTTTAAAGTAGTATAGCTAGCACATATTATTAATAATTAAATTATTAAACACTATAGCATACTAAAGTTAGTTATTAATAATAAAAATAAGCTTTTTACTTTTAACTTTTAGACAACATTATTAGCTGTAATTAAAACAGAATAAACACTATTTATAGTATAATATCTATAAACGAATAAATAAACTAAATAAGTAAACTATATAATAAAAGCTTACTTTAAAATATAAATATTAATTAATAGTAAAATAATTAGGTTGTACTACTACTTATAGCACAAATAGCATACAATAACAAGATTTTAAAATTTATAATATAAATATTATTTTACGTAAACTATAAAAGACACCTAAATCTCTTTACACGTATACTTTGAAGCTAGAAAATAAAAACAGCTATTACTATAGCTAATAAGCTAAAAATAGTATATAAGTTACTAAAAATAATACTTAAGAAAGCTTAACGCTAAAATATTTTATATGTTAACTAGAAATACAAATAGCACCTTAGCTAAAGAAAGAAGATAAAGTATATTTACTTATAAAGAATCTTCGCACTAAATAACTTAATAAAATACTTAATAATGTTAAGGTTAAACTATTTTTAATTCTAGACTAGAAGAAACTACTTATGTATACACTTACCTTTCTACTTAATATAAAAATTTACCTAAAATTTTATATTAATATATTAGAACTAGTAGACCTAGAAACGCAATTATAAAAAATATTCTACTTTAAAATAATTTGTTTTTAAAGTTAAGAGGATTCTTGTATACTAAGCACAAGATAATAGTAAAAAATACATAGTTAAATAGTTAAGATACTTAAATAGTAAGAATATATAAAAACTAGATAACGTGTTTTCTAGGTAAGTAGCTAACCTAGTATGTGGCTAAGCGAACACTAAGCGCGACACCTGCGCTTTAACTTTACGCATTACAAACACAATATATTAAAAAAATATAGTAAGCTAATTTATTCTTTAAACTTGTTACTATTCTTAGAATCCTCTATTTCTACCTTACAAGTACAAGAGTTGTGTCCTTTTTTACTACAACGTCTGCAGTGCGTTATACTACGCACTTTACACATAGATCCTTTGCTAGCATTACAACTACTACTATCTTTTTTAGTAATTAAGTTACTTACTTCTTGTACTATTAAAGTCTTTTCTATTTATATATACTTTTATTTTCGTAACTAACGTTTTGTAAGTTTATTAATTGCGCTTTATATACGCGCTTATTCTTTTTATAATAATATTATATTATATGTAATTTGCTACGCGCTTTTACTTAGCTGGTAAATTTTTTTTTCTAATAAGCTTATAAAAGACCTATAACAGTTTTAGATCCTCTATTAAATAAGTGTAGCTTACGCCTTAACTTTACGCGCATTGCGTAGTGTCTGCGTCTCCTATACGCTCTACTTTAGTAGTAATAATGCTAGAGTCTATAACTTTACGTTAAGCTTTAATAGAACAGCTTATAAGTTATATAGGACTAGCCTAGTACTTCTAAAGACTACTTTAATATTCTTTACTATTAAAGACTACTTAAAAGCTAGTTTAAATACTTAGAAAAAGATTTTCTTGCTAACAAAGTATATGCAGTTGCGTACTAAAGCTAAAATCTTGTTACTATACTTATGCTTTAACAGCGCAAAATAGCTAATATTAAGAAGCTGTAGTAGATGCAACAAGTATAAAAGTATATAAAAAAAAATTATTTTCTTTTTTTTATAAAAATTCTAGAATTTAAGTAAGCTATAACTCTTATAGCTATTTATAATAAGTAGCTAGTACGCACTTATAGCGCTTTACTTTATATACTTATTAAAATGCTCTAACTAAGCAAGAGTAAGTTAGTTATTTATTTAGCTGTTAAAACTTACTTTAAAAATTTAATTATAAAGTAAATTCTTAAACTAGACGTTAATAAGTACGCTGCCTATAAAAATAATAAAGAGAAAAAGTAGGTGCCTTGCAGCACCTGAGTCTTAGATAATAGTAACCTACTTATAGTTACCTAGTGTTATACAGGGTTAGTCTACACTTGTCTAGACTTAGTCTGTGTTAGGGCAAGGCTAATATATGCAGTAGTCTATAAGGTATTGTAGGAATAATTTAAGTAGAAAAGAGTTATTAATATTAACTAAAGGTAAGCAATACTAATTTTATTAAAAATAAAATAACTAGTTAATAATTTGTGTAAGAAATAAACTATTTAAGTTAACTATAACAAGTGTAATAATAAGATTTAATACATTTTTATACTTATTGCCTTTATTCTATATCCTCCTGTGCCTTCTATCTAAGAGAGAGGTTAGGGATAGTGTTAGCCTCTCTTTAAGCAGCGGCCTTCTAGAGGTTCTGTCTTAGTAGGATACTAATTACGTAATCCTTGCGCCCCGCGCAGATTATTACTTTCTAGCGTATATATAGTTAACTCTTAACCTACCTTCTATGTTAAGGAGAGAATCTTTTCTGTTACTTGTAATATTATTCCTCTTCTTAAGTATATTATCTTAATACCCTAAATTATTGTTTTTCTACGCTGTGTATTAATTTACTAGCTGTATATAAGGCCCCAGTACGCCTATTATATTATATGCTCTTTTCTCTCTACGCTTTCCTAACTATGCTTAAAGTTTTATTATCCTGTTATGTCTATTTAACTAACTTAACTTAACAGCGTTAGGCCTAGGCTAATTATATTTATTAGCAGAGGAAAAAGATAACGTTTTATTATAAGTACTGTAAAAAGAAAATCTTTATTATTTTATATATACTACAACTAATTATTATACTAGTTGTATTTTTATAAAAGTAGAGTATAGTCTTTTTAGTTCTAAAAAGAAGTAAAAGAAAGTAGAGGCTAAAAAGTATAAAGAGTAGTTAGCACTTTTTTATGCTAAAGCAGAGGTTACTTAGCTTTGCCTAGAAGTTACTAAGACTAAGGCTTTAGAGCGCTCTTATACTAATTATAATTACGTAATTTTAGGTCTCTAAAATTATATAAAAAAGTAAGCTAAAAAAAACTCTACCCTTAGTATAAATTTTTTAACAACTAAACTATTGCTACTTAAATTATCAACTAACTTAGGCTAGTTACAAGCTAATACTTTTTTTAATTTTTTTCTAATTACTTTTTTTATTAAAGACTTAGTCTTTTTTTCTTTAAATATCTTTGATAGTACTTAAGTACTTATAACTTATAGTTTGTTAAATTTTCCTTTAGTTTTTAAGTATTCTAGCTTTCTAGCTATTTTTACTACTTAACTAAGTATTTCTACTAACAACTAATTTTTTATAAGTTTTTAATTATTTTAACTTTGTACTTATTATCTTTAAGCTTTATATAAGTAGTTAGCTTAGCATCTAGAGGTACTCTTTTTAGAAGTTTTTTATAAAAAATAAAGTAAACGCGCATACCTAGTAGCAATTAGAGTTTATAGTTAAAATTACTTATTTCTTTTAAAATTTCAAATAGTCCTAGTAAGAGGTTATATAGTTTTCTGCTTAGTTACTTAGTTTTTAAGTTCTGTTATAATAAGAAAACTTTATCTTTTTTTTTAAAAGTTAGTTCTTTAATTTTATATTTATTAGCTACTTTAGCTATTATAAAGTTCTTATAAGCAATATTTTTACTTAATTCTTTATATAGCTCTTGTATTAAGCAGGCTTTATTATCTACGCCTACTACAATACTTTTAATGTCTTTTAAATTCTAATAAGTAGCTAGCTTATATCTATAGTTTATATAGTATAGCAAGTGCTTTGTAATTACTAACTTTATACTATTATAAGCTAATTATGCTATTAGCAAAAGTTTAACTTAGTTGTCTTACAGCTTATTAGCGTACATCTTTAAATACTATTTTAGTGTCTAGTTTGTCTATTCTATCTAGCTATCTATTTTAGAGTAAAAGCTAGTTAATAGCTTCTTCTTTACGCCTAATTTTGCTAGAAATATATTTTAATACTTAGATATAAATAGTTTATTATAATTAGTATTAACCTTTTTAAGTATTTTATGCTCTAATACTAATGCTTTTGTAACTTTATACGCGCAGTCCAGCTGAATCGGGGCTTGACAATCTTTTCGTATATAGGAATATCGCGGATGAGGGACTCGTTTAAGATTTTCATGAACTCAGAAGTCTAGCCAGGTGGTTGAGTTTTGAGATACTCGATGAATTCAGGCGTTCGCATAAGCAGTTCAAGTTAGACTAGATTAGGTGCTAGGTAGACAGTAGCAAAGGATGCTTTTTTTTAGAAGAGAGCCCAGAATAAGGAGATGCTCGCCGCGGAGGTTGCACGCTATTATAGTGTATTGTATGCAAATTGTTCGTATGCAGTGCTGTTTAAAAAGTAAGAAGCAGTAGGTAAGAAGCAGCAGCTTTATAAAGTATTGCAGGCTCCCGCTGCGGTACGTACGTGTCCTTTCCCTCCTTTATTACATTATGTTGCAATTCTATTACAATCCTACTATAATTCTATTGCTAGCTATAGGCTGACAATCGCCGTTAGACACGTTTTAACTAGTGTCGTTTTTTAGTACCTTAGCAAATTTTTTTAACCTTAATTATTGCTTAGTAGTCTAAGCTTTCCTTCTAGAACCTATCTACTTACTATGCGAATCTTAATAACTACACATAATCTTTTTATTTTGACTTTTGCGACTAATTAGTAGAGGGTAGCTGCTTTTTACTTTTTTAGAAACCCCATTTTAACTACAACAACAACCACCACCTTTGACACTTTAAAAATAAATACGCGCAGCTTTCTACTATAATAGCTTTTTTTATAAGCACAAACTTTGCTGCTTTAGTTAATTAATTTATAATTACTAAAATAGTATTGTATAGTTAAGCTAATTTTAGTTTTAAAGATTTCAGACGCTTTACTATAAAGTTTATTATTATACTACTTTATAGTTTTATTAGTAGCTATAAAGGTCATAATAAGCTATAAGGATTATATTTCTTAAGCTTATTTTAGTAATAAGCTAAATAGTTGCTTAAAATATTCTGTACTTTTACTTATAAGTATAGTATTATAAACACCTTAGCTAGTTACTTAACTATTTCTTTAATTGCTATATGTTTATATGCTAAGGACTTGTATAGTTTCTTAATAAGACTTAATCTTATATATAAAAGTATATATTTTTAATTTCCTTAAACTATATCTTAGTACTTTTATTTATTTTATAGTAGTTTATTAAAACTGTTTTCCTTAGGCTTGAACTACTAGTTAGCTACTTTTTACTACTACTACTATTGTAGTGTTTCTACCTACTTAGCTACCTTAGCTACTTTAGCTAGTTCTAGCTAGTTATAATATAAACTACTATCTAGCATCTTTTTAAATATAGTATTATGTAGTTCTTTATAACTTTTCTTACATAAGTTAAATTTTTTATTTAAAACATCTACTACTTTGTTAAGTATTCTAGCGCAGTATATTATCTTAAAGTTAAACTAAGCTAGCAACTTAGCTTATTAAACTTATTATTAGTTAAGTTTTTTTGTTGTTATAAACTCTACTAAGTTCTAGTAATTAGTAAAAACCTTAATCTAGTATAGTAGTCTTAATAAATAGACTTTTTACTATTTAAAGAAATTAACTACTTCTAGTAACTCTTTATTATAAATTTTATAATTAAGTTCTGCTTTAAAAAACTTCCTTAAATATAAAAACACTAGTTTCTATTTTTTATTTAAGCACTGCTATAATAATACAGCTCTAAGTATCCACTTTAACACGTTGGTCTTAACTTGTATCTTTTATTTTAAGTTATATATCTTTAGTATAAGTACCTTAAGAAATATTTATTTAATCTCAGTAAATGCTTTTTACTATTTTTTATTCTAAGTAAATTTTATTTCTTTTTTTATAATCTTTAAGAAGAATGTAGTAATTTTTAAGTAATTTTTAATAAACTTTTAATAGTAGTTAGTAAATCTTAAAAAAAATTACACGTTTTTAACTATTACCGAGGTTGACGGCGTAACGCGCATGACCGCGTAACGCGCGGTTTTTCCCATAGTAATCTCCAATATTTTTAAAAATTAAAATAG
>WBOK01000188.1:0-132594 GCA_009289805.1 Alternaria gansuensis | reverse complement strand
GAAACCTAGTAATTCAAGCTGCTAATCTAGCTAAAAACAACCCTATCCAGCAAACAAGCCTACTAGACTTAGTAGAAGTCTTTAGAGATTACACAGAAAATAGCAAAGTAAATAGAAAAAACACTGCTATCTTAGCAGACTAAATATCTAGCCTCTCTAATGCCTTAAGAGAGTTAAGAGAGAAAATTAGACGAGTTGGTACAGAGAAACTAACAACAAACTCGCCTACCTAAAACACGCCTATACAGAACACGCCTATCTAAGCCTTCTACGCTACTATAGCAGGCAATAATAAAGATCAACTATAGACAAATGTACAAAGGACCTAAAAACTAAAAGCTACTAGCCTAAAAGATCGCTAGCTAGTCTTAGTTAGCGAAACTCTAGAAGAATTTAACGCCTACAAACTTAGGAATGCTTTTAACAATACCTTTGCAATAAAAAAAGGAGTACAATTCCCTATAGTTGCCTCTATTACAAGATCTTTAAAAGGAAACAAGATTATTACAACTACACTACAATTTAAGGCAAAATACCTTCTTAAAAATTAGGCAATATAGCAGGATATTACAACCTTTAAGGCTGCTTAACTTATTATGCTGTGGTTTAAAGTACTTATCTATAAACTGCCTACAAATTATAGCCTTGAGGTAATTAAAGAAGAGATTGAAACTTTTAACAAAGGCCTTAAAGTAATAGGCAACCCCTTTTAGCTTACACTTAAAAATAAAAAAGGATACTAAAACTTCAGCTTAGCCTGCGTAGCCTTTGCTACAGAGGACAAGGCCTAGAGGGCTATTAGAGGGAAACTCTATATCCTAGGGGAAAGCCTGAGAGCAGAAAAACTACAAGTTGTTAATATCTTAAGGTAATGCAACAAGTGCCAAGGATTTAGCCACTTAGAGAATAGATGCTTAAAAATAGCCTGCTAAATATGCAGCGAACCTCACCACACTAGCTAACATAAGTGCAAGTCCTGCACTAGCAAAGGGATATCCTGCATTTACACTATTTTTAAGTGTGCTATCTACAATAAACCTCACGCGGCTAATAGCCCTAAATGTGATATCCTATAAGCTAGGACATCTAGAACTAATTAAACAAATCAGTATAATTAAAGTTCTACGAATAAATGTTAATAGAAGTAGCCCTGCTACAGAAAGCGCAATTAACTTAGCTATTATGTTAAACGCTAACATTATTGCAATACAAGAGCCGTGGTTAGTTAGAGGGCTGTACAAGGAAACTAGGTTAATAGCCTACCTAGACTTCACCCAAATCCTACCTACCTACAGAGGACTTCAACTAAGGACCCTATTCTATGTTTAAAAGAATTTAGAAGTAGAGGTTAATCCCTACATTAGTAACGACAACGACTTTCAAGCAATTACAGTACTTCTTAACTTAAGGAAAATCTACATCTACAACATTTACAATAAAAAGAGCCTTAAAGAAGGCTTAAATACAACAATAATTCAAAGACGCCTTATAGAAGAATTTCTAGAATCTTATTTAATTATCCTAGGAGATTTCAATTGCCACCACCTCAGATAGAGCATATAAGAATGCAACCTAAACTAACAAGCAGAAGACCTAGTAGAGTAGATTAACAATTAAAACTTTACTTTACTAAACACTATAGGAGTTAGAACCTTCTTTAGAGGCTACATGCAAAAAGAAAGCGTACTCGACCTTACTTTCTTAACAAACAATATAGCGTCTACTATAATAGACTAGCAAGCTATCCTAGAAATCAGATCTGACTATCACGCTATCCTCTTTAGCATTACTAATTAAGGTTAGCTACCTAGCCAACTAAAGAAATACAACACAAAAAAAAAACTAGAATCTCTTTAAGACTACTCTATAAAAAAAAATACTGCAAGGAAAGCTAGAGGATTAATTACTAGCTATACCACAAGCGTCTAACAACATCTTAAGGCAACTTCTTATAGGACTTAATAATCCTTTAGAAGAAAGCCTAGACAAAATAGCAGAGGACTTTACAACAGCTATTTAAAATACGCTTAGAAAATCTACTCTGCTTGCAAACTAAAAGCTAAAACAAAAGCCTTAGTAGTCTAGTAAGTTAGATATCTTTAAGGCTAGCCTACACAGAACCTATCGAGTCTACAAACAAATAGCAAGAAGAGAAGACAATACTCTGCACCTATAGAAAAGAGACTACTTGCTCGCTAAGAACAATTACCTTAAAGCTATTAGGAAGGCTAAACTCGACTATTGGGAACAGTTCCTCTAAAACGAATTACCTAAAGAGATATTTAAAGCTATAGCCTATACAAAAAACAACCTCTTAACAAGAATTCTAGCTATTAGAAGCAGGGAAGCTTTTAAGGAGAAATGCCTAATCTTTAGAGAGAAACTATTTCCACTACCTCCTACTACACTAGCGCCAAGGCTTAACAACTACTAAGGAAACATCAAATAGGAGTAGCCAATTTTAACTAAAGAGGAACTCTACACTGCCTGTAAAAAGATTAAAGCTACCTTACTAGGACCTAATAGAATTAGCCAAGAAGTTATCTCAAGGGCGTATAAATACCAACTAATCACCTTTTATAAAGTCTATTCAACGCTCTTTAACTTAGGATACCAACTAAGGTGTTCGAGAAAAGCTAAAGGAGTTATCTTAAGGAAACCAAACAAACCTGACTACTTAATCCCTAAGGCATACAGAGTTATCTCTCTTCTATGCTATCTAGGAAAGGCACTAGAGAGACTCTACGCAAAGAGACTAGGTGTACTAGCTGAAACAACAGACCTTCTCCACCCTTCACAAATAGAAGGCAGACTCAAAAAATTAGCTATTAACGCTGCACTACTCTTCTACAACAACATTCAACAACAAAGACAAAAGAAAAAAGTTACCTTAACAGCCTTTATAGATATTAGAGGCGCGTTTGACTACTTATCTAGAAACAAGCTGCTAGAGAACATGTGCAACTAACAACTACCAACCTGCCTTATATCGTGGACTAAGTTATTTCTCACAGAAAGGCTATTAGAGCTATCCTTCGACGGGCAAACAGAGAAACTACAGAAAGTTAATACTAGTACGCCACAAGGAAGCCTAGCATCGCCTGTTCTTTTTCTTATCTATACAAAACCGCTATTCTAATTAATTACAACAAACAACAATATATACTCTCTATCTTATATAGACGACCTGCAGATCTCTATATCAACAACTTCTATTAGAAAGAATATTAAACTACTAGAAAGAGAACTAGCAAACCTCTTTAGCCAAGCAAAAGAGTTAGCTATTAAGTTCAACAGCTTAAAAACGGAATTTGCAAATTGGACAAGATCTAGAAAAGACACTAGCAGATCTCTTACACTACCTACAAAGGAGACTTTCCAACTAAAGAGATTAGTTAGATGGCTAGGCATATTCTTTAACAATACGTTAAAGTTTAAGGATCACTGCCACATAAGGATACAACAAGCAACTCAAGCCTTCTCCCGCCTAAGCAGGCTAGCTAATATTAATAAGGGCCTTTTACCAAGAGCAATAAGGCAATTATATCTAGCTTGTATTACAAGTGTAGCAGACTACAGATGCTAACTATATTAGAAAGGACAACTACACGTCCTTAACAGTAGGCAGAAACTTCAAAACTAGGCCTGTAGAAAGATCCTAGGGACTTTTAAATTATCTCCTGCAATACTAAGTAATCTAGAACCTGCTCTTTACCTACCTAGAGTTAGACTCGACAACTCTATTAGACAATACGCGGCTAGATCTACTTTACTAAATCTAAACTACCCTATAAAGAATGCTATAACTGGCAATAGAGGCGACCAACTCAACCGAATAACTTAGTCTATCCCCTTAGCTATCTTTAATACAGAGAAACTGCAACAGTACGCCTATACGCTATAGAACGCTAGAACTCTATACAAAGTTCAAATATTAAACAAGCTAAAAGACCTAGAAGCAGAATTCTACAAGAAGCTATTAGTTAATAACAGCCTCCTTTCAATATACTCAGACGCCTTAGCAACAAAAGAGGGTAAAGGAATTAGCGTAGGCGTTGCTTTCTACAAAGGAGCCACGCTTATAAAAGAACTACAAGACAATATAGGAAATAACTAGCTAGTTTACAACAGTGAACTAGAAGGTATTACCTTAGGGCTAGAGAAAGCAGTTAGCCTTATAGACGACCACTAGAGCGTTACAATATATGCAGACAACTAGGCAGCTCTATTTTAATTAAAGAGCACCTCAAATAACCCTAGCTAAGAGTGGCAAATTAGATGCATTAAAGCAGCAACTTAACTTAAAGAAAAAGGCGTCTCCCCTACGCTACAATAGGTCCTAGGCCACCAAAATATACTAGAAAACGAAAAAGCAGACTCCCTTGCAAAAGAGGCTACAAAAATGACCCCCTTAACAGATAAGACAAGCCTAGCAGTTGTTAGCACGCAAATTAAACAACTAGCTAGCGCTAATTGTATATCTAGCGCCTTCTTTTAACTTAAACTAGGGCACTGCTACCTAAGAAGCTATCTTTTTAAGAGAAATTTAGTAGACTCTAAAGTCTGCCCATGCAACTATAGAGCTACACAGGACACAGCCTACATACTTCTTAGATGCTAACTATATAAGGATAACAGGGCAACACTTCAAGACTTCTGCACAGAGCCAATCTCTCTGCAATATCTACTCTAAACAGACCTAGGTATTAAGGCTACTTTAGCCTTTATTTAGGAAACTAAAGTTGGTACACAGGCTTAGTACAAAGGAACTACTAAAAACTAGATGCAATTGCCTGTTTAGGCGACCAAGCTCTATATATAGCCTCCCCCTCCTCCTCCTCCTCCTCCTCTACTAATAGGCTAAGAGCCTCACCTGTATTAAGATAACCCCCTCTATGTATTTACATCGAACACCAACTTTTCGAGGCGAGAGAAAGGTCTGGCTTAGCCTTTTTCTCGCCTCAACTATCTTAACCGCCTTCCTAAAATTAGTTTCTAACACCTGTTTTCTTAGTGCAGGTGTTGTGGCGCGCGCGCTAGCTAGTTGTAGAAAAACAGAGTAGTTAACTGTTAAAAACTCTATAAGTAGTCTGTGCGTAAGCTGATTTTAGAGTTTAATTAAAGGCACTATTTAACTCCTACTTAACAAAGCAACAGCTTTCTACTTAGGTATAATAGATTTATTAGCGTAGTAAACTAATAGATCTATTAATCTAGCTATCTATTTATTTAAAATCCTTATACTAACTTAATATACTAACCTCCTATATTAACCTACACATTAGAATTAATAGCTAGACTACTAGCTATCTACCTACACTGAATCCCTTAATACTAACTTAATATACTAACCTAATATACCGACCTACACATTAGAATTAATAGCTAGACCTCTAGCTATCTACCTACACGGAATCCCCTATACTAAATTAATATACTAACCTTATATATTGACCCTATACCAAATCGCTTAGTACCTATATAAGCAATACAAGAGGGCAGCTAGCATTGCCTACAACAATAAAAACAATAAATAAGAAGAAAAAAGAAATAACTAGACTAGCATACTAGCTCTACTTACCTCTTACAATACAAAGGACTAAGAAAGTTACTTGTTAAAACTACTTTAGGCTTTGAGCTTTGTAAAGGACTGAGAGAGATACTTATTAAAACTACTATAAAGGACTAAGAGAGATACTTGTTAAAACTGCTTTAGGCTTTAAGCCTTATAAAAGACTAAGAAAGATACTTGTTAAAACTACCCTAGGCTACAAAAAAAAAAAAAAAAAAAAAAAAAAAAAAAAAAAAAAAAAAAAAAAAAAAAAAAAAAAAAGGATCTTATAACACTTATTTAACAGACTAAAAAGTTGTTTAAGAGAGTAATACATATGATTTATTAAAAACGCCTTTAGTAGCAAGCTCTATATATAAATCTTACAGGCAATGTTTATTTCAGAAGTTATAAAAGCTTTTTAACAATTAAAGGCACTGCTTAAAGCTTATTATAAGCTTTAAATAGTTAAAATTACACAAGATAACAACCTTTTAAGACTTTCTTAGTAAGAGATATTATAGTACTAAATATAGTATAAGAACATAGTATTAATATTAAGCTTTCTTTACTAAATATATATGAACTAAATAAAGCTACGAAACAAGCAGTACAAAAGCTAATAATAAAATCTATTAAAATAGAGGTAATCGCAAACCTGCCTATATAACTTTAGCTAGAGATTATTAAAGCTATAGCCTAGCTTTACGATATAAGTCTCTTTTATGCGTATAGCTTACGCTTACTAAACAAGTTTTTTAAGCAATAAAGTAAAAGGTACTTTAAGCACTACAAGCTTAAGCCTCTTAAGAGCTTTACAGCTAATATAAAACTAGATTAAAGTAGTATATATGCTTATAGCTGCCGCGCCTATCTCTTAAACAATGATTGAGCAGCTAGGTAATATAAAAAAAGCTTTAAGACTCTTTCTAGGGGCTATATTATTTCCTTAGTAGGCTATAAAGCTTCTAACATATACTGTATAGAAGTCTTAGCGCTTAACTAAGTTATTACAACGCGTAACGTTACATTTAATAAGATACTATACTACTAAAGATGAGCTTATAAGCTGCCTAGGCAAGACGCAGTCCTTATAGTAAACACTTTTAATAAAGATAAAATTAGTAAGGCTAAACAAGTACTTAAGCAGCTTACTAGTATAAGTAAAGCAAAAGTAACAACATGGAAGGCCTTACAGCTTATAAGCAATTAGCTAGTAACAAATACTATAAAAGGCCTATTATAGTTTCTAATAAGTCGTACGCTGACAACACGTAAGAAGCGTTAGGCTAACGCTTTTTCGAGAATTTATGTAGAGTAGAACAGTTCTTTAGAATAGCTACTAACGCCTAAAGCAACGCTAGCGCCTCCTTTACTAGGAGCGCAAATGCTAAGGCAAGGTACTTTAGCTTAAAGAGCTATAAGTAGTAGTAATAAGCTGCTTAGCTTTTAGAAATTATAAACTACTAGAAAATTAAGCTTAATAGACGCGCTAAGACTTTTACAGTCTTACAAATGAGCAGAGACTACTTCTAAGGACGCCTAGCGTGGTGCTAAGAATTTTACAATACTAATTAAAGCTCCTTAGAATTTACTAGTAAAAAAACTTTATAAAAAGAAGGTATAAAGACTTCCTGCAAAGAGCTTTTTAAGGCTAAAAAATAAGGACTAACGCAGTTTTAACGTAGGGGGTGCAGCTATATATTACCTGTTATATAACTTTTTAAAAGCTCCCTAGCTTAAAGCACTACTTCTTTATTTTTAAAACTATAATAGAGAGCTTATTATAGTTTACGCTGTAATAGCAGTAGCTTTTAGAAAAGTTAAACAATTTTAAACACACTTTAACAATTTCCTAAAGCTTTTTAATAAATAAAAAGATCTCAATAACTACTATTAAAAGACTCTATTTAGATAGACTAGCTAAAAAGAGATTAATACTCTACTTTTTAAAAGTACTTAGATAGAAAACGAAATTCTAGAGGACTTCAAATCTCTTCCTCTTAAATAGGTATTTACTTACAAGCTAAATAAGAACAGCTACTTTTTTAAATATAAAGCACGTCTTGTAGTAAAAAGAGACTTTTAAGTAAAAGACTTACTACACTTAACGTAGGCAGTAACACTAGCTGCGCAACTCTACAGGCTAATAATTATAATTATAGCTAAGTTTAATATAGAGATATAGCAGCTTAACGGAGTAGGCACGTTCTTTAACGCTAATATTAGTAGCAAAACAACAGTTCTGTGCGACCTACTAGATAGTTATAAGCGCTTAGGCAAGTGCGTTAAGCTTAAAAAAAGCTTTATATAGCTTATAATACTTGCTATTATTATAGTATAATAAGTTCTTAAGCACACTAAAGAAGCTTAGTATGTAGGCTTTAGAAAAAAAGCTATACCTTTTCTTTACTAAGGATTGTGCGCTCCTTCTAATTTTTTATGTAGACAATATACTCTTTATGTGTTATTAAACCTACTTAACTAGAGCCTACAAGCTTTTTAAATCTATAAAAGACACCTACAAGGTTAAAAATAAAGAAAAGGCAAGCTAGTTTCTAGAAATAAAGATTGTAAGAGATTGTAAAAAGCGTATAATATTGCTACTCCACAATACTTATATTAACAAAGTCATAAGAAGGTTTAAGTTAAACGCTTTTAGTAGGTTTTTATAAACTTCTTTGCCCTTAGAGAAGCTAGTTAAGAATCTAGAAGAAGCCCTAAAGCATTAAACTAAGGCCTACTAAGAGCGCGTTAGTAGCGTGTTATACACAGCTATTATGCTGCGTCTTAACGCTGCCTATGTAGTTTCTAAGCTCTTTTACTTTCTTACTAACTCTTTAGAAGCTTACATAAAGGCTGTAAATTGTTTTATATAATATTTCTACTACATAAAGCATAAGCAGATTAAGTAGAGTAATAGTAATAGTAAAGAGCTTACTATATATAAAGACGCGTCTTTTGTAGATTACTTAGAGATTTATTAATTCTTTTAAAGCTATATTATTATGCTCTTTAGAGGTCAAATTGTGTAGAAAGCAGCTTATTAAGCTATAGTAAGAACTTTAACTATGAAAGCTAAGCTCCTTACATTAAAGAATATAGCAAAAGATTTTATAGCACATAAGAAACTATTTAAAGAGCTTAAGCTTATAGTTTTAGGAGCCTAAAAAATCTTTTGCAATAACTAACAAACTATACGCTTAGTTGTTAAAAAATAGAAAAGGATTAACGTGGTTTACCAGCGAGCGCCGCACCCCACCGAGCGCCGCACGAAAACTAGCAAGGCGTACGCGTAGCAACGTAGCTTAGTTGCACAACACAAATCTTGTACTCTTGCAATAGTATAGTATTATTTAGAAGCGTTGCTATTGTTTGCATCCTTAATTTCTACCTTGCAAGTGCAAGAGTTATGCCTAATCTTACTGCAACGGCCGCAGCGCCTCTCTGCGCACACCCTCTTCGCAGGCGTCTCGCTGTCCTTACGCCCTCTACTCTCTATTTTAGCAATTAAGTTAAATACCTTACTAACTGTTAGAGTCTCCTTTACGCGTACGTACTGCTTTTTGCAAGTCTTGCGCTTTGTAAGCATGTTAATAGCGTCTTAAAGGCGGCTTATTTCCTCCTACACTAATACTATATTATAAGCTATCTACTAAGTGCCTTTACTTAGCTGCTTTACCTGCTTATCTAATAAGCTTACTAGTAACTCTTAGTAGTTTTAAATACAATTTTAAATTAGCGTAGATTGCGCCTCTATCTTGTAGGCGTTGCGCAGTGTTTACGCCTCCTAGGCGATAGTGCCTAGTGCAGGTGGTATTAGCGTACGCAGCTATATATTTAGCTTTAATAACACAGCCTCTAGGTTGTATAGGACTAGTCTAGCATCTTAAAACCCTACGCGAACGTTCTCTAGTGTAAATGTCTTCTTAAAAGCTACTTTAAAGGCAGGTAGAAAGGTTTCTTTATTAATATAGTAGATGCAGCTGCGTGCTAAAAGCAAGATTCTATTACTATAGTAGCGCTTTAACAGCGAGTAGAGGACTACGTTAAGAGGCTGTAAGAGGTGCAATAAGTAAGGTAGCATGTAAAGAGTAATAATCTTGTTTTCTTTGCAGTAGTCCTAAAATTCTATTAAGCAGTAGCTTTTATAACTATTAATAATAAGTAACTTGTACGCCTTAGCAAAAGACGCTTTTGTATAGGCGTTAAAGTGCTTAAGCTACGCTAGCGCAAGGTTGTTATTAATCTAGCTAGTAGGAGAGACAGTAATAATCTAATTGTAGAGGGCAGCTGCTTTTCACTTTTTTGGAAAACCCATTTTGACTACAACAACAACCACCACCTTTGATACCTTAAAAATAAATAATCTAATTGTAAGGTAGATTAGTAAACTAAGAGGTAATAAGGACTTTGCCTGCAAAAATAAAAAAGAGCAGAATAACGCGCCTTGTTGCAGAGACGCCTTGTACTAGAGTTACTTACTCGTAATTACTAGGCTGTAGTTTCTTCTATTTCTTAAGTTTCTTTACGCCTATAACAACAAGCTAAGAGGATATCTTGCTTATTATAAAGCTGGACTTGTTAAAGTTCTAGGTATTTTTATTTATAATACTATGCTTTGCCTTTATATTCTAAACAAGCGTAAACTAGGGCCTAATAGTTGCTGTGTTCTTATAGACAGCTTGCTAGTAATTGTATTAACAGCTCTATTGCGTGCGTAGCTTAAGTGTACGCTTAATAAACCTATTAATCTAGTTCTTGCTAATAGACTTGCTGCTGCAATTGCGCAGTAATCTATTAGCTATATCTTGTACGTGTAGCTTTAAGGGCGGTACTCTACGTAGATTCTTATTAAGTGTACACTATATAATTACCTTCTCTTCTAGCTTTGTTAGGCTCTTTAAGTTTAGCTCGCAGTCGCGTCTAGAGGGCTTCCTGTTGCGTTGCTATTATATTATACGCTTAGGCACTTTGTAGATCGCCTTAGCGCGTCGTAGGCTTGTAATCTAGTTGCATTTAATGTTAGAGAGGGCAAGCTGCACGTTAGCTTTAGTATAAACCTTAAAAGGTTGTAGTTGCACATTACGTGTTGTTGCTACATACGCGTGTTGGTGAGGGGAACTGCGGCGCTCGGTGGGGTGCGGCGCTCGCTGGTGAACCACGTTACTACTAAGCTCTATTATATGAATATATAGAACATGTAGCTCTGCTAAGAGCACGCTAAAGGCTTGTTTTAAAATAAGTATTTACTAACAGCTAAGATACTAGCTGACAGACTTACTAAATACTTACTAAGGCAAAAGCTACAGCACCTTAAAGAGCTTATTAATATAAAACGCGTTGCTTATAAAAAATCATAAGAAAAAGAGATCATAAAAAAGCAAAAAGTATATATTTAATTTTCAGAGTAGATTAGCCCCCTACCTCCAGAGAACTTATAAAATTCTAGGAGGATAACTCCTTCCTAATAGGTTTTTAAGTAACTAAAAGGTCTACTAGCTTATCTAACAGCTTCTTAGCGCGTAGACAGCACGCAAGGAGACTATTAAAAGAGCTAGCAGGCTTATTTTAGTTATTCTAACTCTTCTTCTCCTTACCTTTACCTTTAAGGTCCTCTCTAGACTTCTTCTCCTTAGCTACTTCCTCTAAAAGGACGCAGACAGTAAATTGCAAGCTTTTTAGCTTACTTACTTTATAATTTATTAGTATAAGAACTTAAGAAAAGTTAAGAAAAGTACTTATAATAGCGCGCCTTTTTAAAGCTTAGCAAGAAGCTGTTTAGCTAAAACAAAGTAATTTAAAAACTTTTATTATTATAACCTTAATGTTTATAATACTAAAAGTATTAAAAATGTCTTAACTATAGTTAAATTCTAACCTCTGTACTAACTTAACTACTATAAGAACTATTACTACTAGCTCTTTTTTAACTAATAAAGGTAGCTGCTTAATAACAGTAAACGCCGGCTGTATAATCTACTACTATAGCTTCTAGTATAGTAACTTAGTAAAGTCTAACTTTACTTAATATAAGCTATTAGTCTTTGTGTTAAAAAGAAAAAAGAATAGTCTAAGTATTACATTATTTGTATACAAGTTGTTTGTATATAGTACTACATAGTGTAAGAAATCCTAAAAGTAAAAAGTAGTAGGTAGAGAGCTTTTATAAAGAAGTATTATAGGCTCCTGCTACAGTAACGTATATATCCTTACCCTCCTCCTCTATCTCTATCGCAATCTTATTGCTAGCTATAAGCTAGCAATTGCTGTTAAACACGTTTTATTTAGTGTTGTTTTTTAGTACCTTGAGCAAATTAATTTTTGCTTAGTAGTCTAAGCTTTTCTGCTCTAAGCGCTTAGCGCGTAGACCTTATCTACCCACTGTTTAAATCTTATTAACTACACACAATCTTTTTTTTGACTTTGGCGACTAATTAGTAGAGGGTAGCTGCTTTTCAATTTTTTTAGAAACCCTATTTTAACTACAACAACAACCACCACCTTTAACACCTTCAAAATAAAATAGTAGCTTAAAAAACTATATAAAGGTATAGTAGCACCTATAAAAGTTGTTTAGTATTACTTTTAAAGAATTTAGATAAGCTGCTAAGTAATACTTATAGCAGCTATAGTAGTATTAGATACTAAGCCTAGAAGGCTTAAAAATTTGTTATTATTTTAGCGCCTTGCGCTAAGCTGCGCGTGCGCAGCGTGTTATAAAACGCGCTATAACTACACAGAGCTCTGTACAGCTAACTAAAGTCTTAATTACCTAAGAGTGTGTCGCATATATTAGCCACGCGCCTTAGCTATAAGAATCTAGCTACAAGGCTCTAGGCCTAAGCGTTAAAGCCTGCGTAGAGCGCGCAGCGCTAAGCACTAGGGTGTCTGTGCGCGCAATGAAACAGGTCGCGTAATAATACACCCCACCACAACAACCACCTACACAAAACGCGTCATAACTCCACTAATATAGACCTAATCTAGGAAGCAATTAAAGAAATTTAATCGCGCGAACTAGGCGCATCTTTTAGCTATTGCTAAGTTGCAAAAAAGTTTAGTATAAGCTACTGTACGCTTATTTGAAGGCACTGAGCCAAAACCTAGCCGCGCGTAATCGCCTACCTTTCTCTTTACCCTTGACGCGAAAAGGAGCTTATACAATATATTAAATTACTTACTAAGAGGCGTACACCACCTTCGCGTTTAATAATACGCTATCTTGCGTTATCTCTGCTTAGTAGAGAGGTCTTAGAAAGCTAGGTTTCTAGATTCCTCTGCAGGAACGCGTCGTTTCTTATCTTACAATAGCAGGCCCCTATAGATTACAATTGTTACAAGGCTAATTTAGCAACTAAGTATAGCTTATACTTTAAGCTGTTGCATAATAAAATAAAAGAATATAATATATAGCCCTTTTACATCTTTAATATAAATAAAAAGGACTTTTTACTTAGAATTCTTAGTAGGTATAAAAAGATCTTTAGTAAGAAGCAATAAAAAAAAAAGTTATTTTAAGCCTATAAGATAGCTTAAAAGAGTAAATTACAGTTCTAGCCTGTATTTATTTAAATAGTACACCTCTTTTACTATTTCTTATCTTTTAGTTAACTGCTAGAGCCCTTTAATTAAGCTAAATAAAGGTAATTAATTTAAATAAGCACTTAGTTTATGTTACCTTATCACTCTCTAGATAGACTAATAATAATATAGGCCTAGCTTAGCTTAAAGAGGTCTTTAAGAGAGAGACTGCACACTACGCTTAAACTAGCTACTAGTTACTTCTTGTTAATAGCTATTTATTTTATATAACTATAAATTTTCTAAATTATTGCAATAACTATAAAATTCTAGTTGCTGTATATCCTCCTTATTTAACCTATAGGCTTTAGCTACTTAATGTTAGGATATTTAGGCCTCTAGCGTTAGCTTACTTAAAGGAGTTGTTAAACTTCCTTTATTAGAGCTATAGAATTCTTCTACTAGCAAAAGGAGACTTTTTCAAGCTCTTTTAGAAGGCTTAGCGTACAGCTTTTAAAAAAGATACTATTTTAAGCCCCTTTAGGGCAACTAGCATTAACTTACTAAATGCTAAAGTTATTCTCTAAAAGTTTTAGCAAGAGGCCTCTAGTTTAGATAAAAGCTCTTCTTTTGTCCTTAGTAGAGATAACTAGCTTAAAATTAAGTCTATCATACGCCGGGAGGTGAAAGATTTTAATAATAAGGAGGTAAAAAAGCTTCGTTAAAGCCTCTACTACCTCTTAGCTTAAAATAGTATTCTTAAAGGAGAAGTTAAAGGCTTAAAGAAGGCTCTAAGGATTAAGAAGAGACACTAAAAGAAGAGCTATACGCTTTAACTTAATAACGCTAAGAAATAGCATAGTAGAGCTATTTTCTAGTCACCTAAGAAAATGCGCCAAGCTAAAAAGGATAAGATAGAATAACAATAATAACACTAGCAATTACAACTATAAAAAGCTAAGAGGTCTTAGCTTAAAGAGCAAGCTTAATTATATAAGCTTTAACAAGCTAAGGAGAGGCGTGTTAAGAGAGAGAGGCTTAAGGAGGTAATAGAGAAGGAGCGGGCTAAAAAGCTAGCTTAAAAGGAGGCTTAAAAGGCAGCCTGTAAGGCTAAAAAAGCTATATAATTATCCTAAAAGGGTAAGCGCAAAGTCTTACAAGGCTCCTATTAAAAGTAGAAGCATTAGAAACGTGTTGTTGTTAATTTATCTCATGTACAAGCTTAGGTGGCGAAACCAGCTATCCTAACTTAGACCACCCGCCACGGCCGCACTACCAAAGTACCCTACAAATTTAGATAGCCTAAATTAATCGCATACATGTAATTACTGCAACTTAATAAAATCTTGCGATAATAGCTTTTGGTTGTTGTTGTACAGCCTTATCTTTTACAATAGGCTTTTTGGTAGGGTGTATCATTACGCGACCTGTTTCATTGCGCGCACAGACACCTTACAGTAGCGGGTCAATCAACGCCCCGGGTCAGTCAACGCCCCACCCCAACACCATAACGACAAAACTTCAACGCGTCACAACTCCATCAATATGGATCTGATTTAAGAAGCGATTAAACATATTAAATCGCGCGAGCCAGGAGATGATTTCTTGTACAAAAAGGTTGCTTCCTAGTTTAGTGTTGAGCGCAGTACGCTCGCTCGAAGGCACTAGGGTGTGCACGACCGGCGCGGGGTCTCCTATCGATCCCTACACCTAGAACACGAAGCTGAGCTTGTACAATACATTAAAACGCTTACTAAACGACGTTTGCTACCTACAAAAGTAATAGTATAGCAGTTTGCTAGCTAGTTAGCTAGCAAACTAGTCTTTAAAAGCTAGGTTAAACAGTTCCTCTACTGTTATCCTAACTATCTCATCTCTCGCTTAGGCAAAGTATAGATTGTTGGAGTCGTTTTGCAGCCCTGCGAGCAGCTGCCCTAGAGGCCTGTTCAGCAGCCCTCTCAGCCTTCTCCTTCTCCCTTACCAATTGAGCTGCAGCCCTTGCCTGTTGCCTTATTTCCTTCTCCTTCGCCTTTGCCTGCCTTGTCTCCTCACGATGCCTATTTATCTCAGCTTTTTGGTGTTGTACCTGCTCCTCCTCGCGCTCCTGGAGTTGTTGGCGATCACGTGCCTCCTTTACCTTCCTTAGAGACCAGACTACAGCTCTACCTCAGTACTCCTCAGGCTCTTGAAGTAGGAGAGGCTTACCTCGTTTCCTGCGCGTCTTTTTATTAGTTAGAGCCTCGCGTAGGCCCTTAATTTCATGCTTAAAGAGGGTCTTTTGAGTTAAGATTTGGTGATAAACCTAGCTTAGCGTTTAAGCTCGTTTATCACCTCGATCTTTCACCACCTCGCGTAGTAGGCGTTTGACTTTCCTCCAGTCTGAGGTACTCAAGCCTAAGGACTCACTACTACTACTTAAAGGGCTCTTAATACTAAATCTTTTTAATATAACCTTAGGATTGAAGGGTAAGAGGCCTGTAGCCTTAAAGGCCTTTAGAATCGTTATTTCCTTGAAGGAGGCCTGCTAGGCTCGGTAGAAGAGGGGAAAGAAATCCCTCTTGCTTATTGAGGTGAGGCCCTGGTTCCTCTCTAGAAATCTAGATATCTCAGCCTAGTAAGCTGATAAGAGAGGCTTAAACAGGGCAATATTAAGAGGCTGCAGCGTGTAGGTTGAATGAGGAGGATAGACTGCGAGGAGAATCTTGTTCTAATTACAGTACTCAATAAAATCTATAGTAAGGTGAGATCTATAGCCGTCTAGGATAAGTAATTGATAGGAGGATCGAGCTTTTGCCTTAGTATCGCGATCAAACACCTGTTTAAGCTACGCGAGACTAATATCGTTGTTTGTCCAGCTAGAGGGCGATAAGGTAATTCGAACTTAATAAGTCTCAGGATTAAGGGCTTGTAACTAGGTGTCCTGTATTAATCCTGAGGTTGATTGATATATAAGGGTGGGCGCCAGGTAAGATCTATTAGCACAGATGTAGGCTAGGAGTGTTATCCACTCTCGCGAGCCATCCTAAATAGTACTACTCCTTTTTCCCTGCTTATATAAGGGCTTACTAAAGATCCTCTTTGATTTTCCTAGGATACTAAGGAGGAAGCCTTTCTCATCTATATTGTATATATAACGCGGCTTGATGTAGTACTGCTCGATTTTCTCACGTAGGAGATTGAAGTATAGGCTGTAATTCCTCCTAGAATTAGCCTTGTGGCGATTGTTATCCATGCCTGTTGTCCATCTTAAAATGATCTCATCAGGATGCCAGTGGACGAAGGGATCAACCTAGTGTACTCCAACCTCTCTCCTCGCGATCTGTGAGGCGAAATTTTGTATCATAGCTCGTGTAGGTGGAAGGCCTCGCCTAGTGAGCTGTTTAATATACTGTATAAGCTCTAGCTCCTGTTGTGGATGGAGAGCCTGTTAATTTTAAGCCTTAAGGTTGCGCAAGGTTGAAACACCTTAGTGTCTTCAAGAGAGCGTAGATTGTACTACACTATACTTTTCTGCAAACTTTGTATACGAGAAAGATGCGCCTAGTGCGCGTGAATTAATTTCATCAATTGCTTCCTGGATCGGATCTATATTGGTGGAGTTATAAGGTGTTGAAAGGTGGTGTTGTTTTAGTGGGGGTGAGCGTTACGCGGTCATGCGCGTTACGCCGTCAACCTCGGTAGCTAAGGAGCGGACTAAAGCTAATTTAGGAGCTAAGTACAGCTTGTATTTTAAGCTATTACATAAAAAGATAGAGGAGTACAACGTACAACTAACACATATATTTAATATAGACAAAAAGGGGTTTTAACTTAGCTAGGTTAGTAGAACAAATTGTGTATTCAACAAAAAGCTCTACAAGGCAAAAGGGGTAAAGCAAGCATATAAAGGTAGTTTTAGCAAGTAGATAACAGTAATAGCTTGTATTTGTTTAGATAGCAAAGCTTTAAGTCTAACTCTTATCTTCTAGGGAGCTAACGGAGCTGTTTAATTGAGCTAGGTTGATGCTGTATAAGTAAGAGAACACTTAGTATTTTCTACGTTATTACCTTCTAGCTAGAGCAACAATAATATTAGGTTAGCTTAGCTTAAGGGGGTGTTTAAGAGAGAAACTAGATAGCATGCTTTAACTAGGTATTAATTACTACTTTTTAATAGCTATAGATCACACGTAACTATAGAGTTTAGTAAGTAATGTAACAATAATAAGATTCTCTTGTTTATATTACCCCCTTACGCTACTTATACGCTTTAACCGCTTAACGTTTGTATGTTTAAACCTCTCTTAAACGCTTACTTAACTTAGTTAGCTAGATACCTTTAGGATAGCTAGGGGTTGCTTAATTTAACTAAAGAAGACTTCTTTCTGCTCTTCTAGAGGTCCTGGACCTCTGTATTTAAACTTACACTTATCTAGAGGTTGTTGAAAGCTACTAGTATATACTTACTTAACCTAAACGCTGTACTTAAGAAGTTTGCTAAGGAAGCTTTAGATTCTAACAGTAGCTAGTTAGTCTTCTCTAGTAAGAATTAGCTTAAGCTTAAGTTAACTGTACGCTGTAAGGTGAAGGATTAGGGCAGTAAGAACGTTAAGAAGCTTTAACAAAGTTTGTGCTACATTGCAGCTTAAAACAGTATACTCTATAAGGAGATTAGGGGCCTTAGGCAGTCCCTAGCTATTAAGGAGAGGCGACTAAAGCAGTCCTTTACCCTCTAGCTTAATAAGGACGAGGTTTACTATAGGGGAGCCAAACTGTAGTTGCCTAGGAGTTTACAACGAGCTCGCGATCGTTAGGCATTATAATAATAACAACAGGAGCTTAAGAAGCTTTAAAAAGCTAAGCAAGCTAAGATTAAAAAGGTAGCTTATAATTATAAGCTTTAACTCAAAGCTGTAAAGCGTGTTAAGCGGAAGAGACAGGTAGAGGAGAAGAGGAAGGAGGACGCTGCAAAACTGGCTAAGAAACAACACTAGGAGCTCACCGACAATACTAAAATACTTATATAATTGTCTTAAAAGGGTTAACGCAAAGCTTTAATAGCTTATAAGCTAGCTGCAAAGCGTTAGAAACGTGTTAGAGGTGGTACAGCTTCTGTGGGAGCCTAGGTAGTTGCACAGCCAGTTCTACCCAAAACTACTAGAACGTGAACAATCCGCCGCCCCAAAAAGATTTGGACTAGCGCAACGTCTTCACAGGCTATTATATAGTATACATCTACTTTTGCGCAATATTATTACTATTTGTTGAGGCGTTACAGCTGCAATACTTATGAAGCTGTTGTGTCGTGGGTGGGGCGTTAACTAACCCGGGGCGTTGATTGACCCGCTACTGTACCTAGGGTGTCTGTGCGCGCAAGTTACCAGTTCGCGCAAATTACCACCCCACCAAAATTCCCATTGCAAAAGATGAGGCTGTACAACAACAACCAAAAGCTATTATCGCGAGATTTTATAGAATAGCAGTAACTACAGGCAGGCGATCAATTTAGGCTACCTAAATTTACTAGGTACCTTAGTGGTGCGGCCAAGGCGGGTGGTTTGAGTTGGGATAGCTGGTTTCGCTACCTTAACTTGTATATGAGATAGATTAACACCACTACTACGTTTTTAACGCTTTTTCTTTTAAGAGGAGCCTTGTGAGGCTTTACACTTACCTTTTTAGGACAATTGTAGAGCTTTTTTAGAGTTGTGAGCTGCTTTTTAACGCTCCTTTTTAGCTTGCTTTTCAGCCCGCTCCTTCTCCTTCGCCTCCTTAAGCCTCTCTCTCTTAACACGCTTCTCCTAGGCTAATTAAAGCTTGTATAATTAAGCTTGCTTCTTTAACTTAGATTTTTTAGCTTTCTAGAGTTATAATTGCTGTTGTTGTTATTGCTGCTCTATTTTATCTTCCTTAGCTTGACGAATCTTCTTTAGAGACTAAAAAACAGCTCCTCTATAGTAGTTCTTAGGCCTATTAAGTTGAAGCATGTAGTTCTTCTTTTAGTATCTCTTTTTAACTTTTAGAGCGCTCTTTAAGCCCTTATTTTTAGCTCTAAGTAGACTGTTTTAAACTAAGATGTGATGGAGAGTTTAACGCAGCTTCTTAGCCTCCTTATTATTAAAATTCTTTACCTCCTAGCATATAATAGACTTAATTTTAAGCTAATCTTCTCTACTTAAAATAGAAGAAGAGCTTTTATCTAAACTAAAGGCCTTCTTTTAGAATTTTTAGAGTATAACTCTTAAATTTAGTAGTAAGATGCTAATTGCTTTAAAAGAGCTTATAATAGTCTTCTTTTTAAAAGAAGCTTGCTAAGCTCTTTAAAAGAGCTTAAAGAAGTCTCCTTTTGCTAGAGAGAGCAATCTATAGCTTAAATAAAGGAAGTTTGTTAACTCCTTTAAGTAAGCTAACGCTAGAGGCCTAAACATTCTAATATTAAGTAGCTAAAGCCTATGCGTTAAATGTAGTAGGTATACTGTAACTAGAATCTTATAGTTGTTGCAATACTTAAGGAAATCTATAGTTACATAAGATAAATAGCTATTAACAATAAGTAATTAGTACTTAGTTTAAGTGTAGCGTACAGTCTCTTTCTTAAAGACCTTCTTAAGCTAAGCTAGGCCTATATTATTGTTAGTTTAACTAGAATAAGATAATGCAATAAAGACTAAATGCTTGTTTAAATTAATTGCCTTTACTTAGGCTAATTTTAGAGCTCTGGCGGCCAACTAAAAGATAATAGATAGAGAAAGAGAAGTACTATTTAAACAAATACAAGCTAGAACTGTAATTTACTCTTAAGAGCTATCTTGTAAGCTTGTAACAACTTCTCCTTTTTTATATTGTTGCTTACTAAAGACTCTCTTTAATTTTCTAAGTACACTAAGTAAGAAGCCCTTTTTATCTATATTAAAGATGTAAGATAGCTGTATATTATATTCTTTTATCTTATTGTGTAACAGCTTAAAGTATAACTTATACTTTGTTGTTAAGTCAGCTTTATAGCAATTAGAGTCTATTAGAGTCTGCTAGCGAGAGATAAGGTGGGAGGAGTTTCTATAAAGAAAGCGAGAAATCTAGCTTTCTAAAACCTCTCTACTAAGTAGAGATAACGCAATATTTTGAATTATTGCTCTCAAAGGTAGAGTACGCCTCTTAGTAAGTAATTTAATGTATTATATAAGCTTTTTTTCGCGTTGTGGGTGGAGGGCAAGGTAGGCGAGCGCGCGCGGCTAAGTTTTGCCTTAGTGTCTTTAAGCGAGCCTAACGTGGCTAATGCCGTACTTTTTTACAACTTGGCGATAGCTAAAAGATGTGCTTTGTTCGCGCGATTCGATTTCATCAATCGCTTCTTGAATTGGGTCCATATTGGTGGAGTTATCGCGCGTCGAAGGTAGGTGGTGTTTTGGTGGGGTGGTAATTTGCGCGAACTGGTAACTTGCGCGCACAGACACCCTAAGGCTTAGAGCCTTCACACTAAGGCGTAAAGACTTTACAACAAGCTTAGATACTTGCATCTAAGCTTTACAGAACACTTGCCGTGCTTAGAGGCATTTCTCTTAGCTCTACAACTATCTTTATAGACTACAATATGTTCCTTTGTATATATAGAGCGTCTTAGACGATAGTAGAAAGACAGAATCAATTATATAGTTCTCCTAAACCACTGTCACCAGCTCCCTTGTTCTACACATTAAATTAATTAAGTCCTTTCTTTAAAAGTTACCTCTTATAATAATCTACGCCTTATATTTAAGAAATAAGCTGTTTTAATTGAACTTATAAGTCTATACTTACTTTATAAATATTCATTAATTATCTACTTTTGCTTCTAATATTTTAGTCTAAGTCTTGTTTTTACTTAACTAATTAATCTTTTTCTTGCAAGTACTTTTAAACAAAGCATTTATAAAATATTAGAGTAATTGCTTTTGTAATCCAAGCAGTTTAAGTAAATTGTTCTAATGTTGTAAAGTATTTTCTTTTTTTTTTTGTTTATACTTAGTAAGCAAAGCTACTATAACTATGTAATTAGAAGTCTT
The DNA here is from genome assembly GCA_009289805.1 of Alternaria gansuensis. Taxonomy (NCBI): domain Eukaryota; kingdom Fungi; phylum Ascomycota; class Dothideomycetes; order Pleosporales; family Pleosporaceae; genus Alternaria; species Alternaria gansuensis. The sequence continues at coordinate 111,498 of WBOK01000188.1, read as the reverse complement.
ATAGCTTACTAGGTCTTTCTAAGTCGCTTGCAAGCCTAGTATGTAACTATTATAAAAATTAAATTATAATAGATTTTTATAGTCCGCAATTAATGCATTAATACTACTTATGCTTCTTCTCTCTAGCTAATTGTTAGGATTATAAGTTACATCTTTATGCTTACGCCCGCTACCTAGCTTACGCAGTAGAAGATAATAATTTATAAGCTAATTTAGGCTTTTACTAGCAATCTTAGTACTATGTCTAGTAAGTAGAGGTTAAGCTTATAATTGCTTACCCTGTCTACTGTCTAAAATCTAGGATCTTAAACTATAAGATAATCTACAGTCTACAACTTGCTTAATTTAAGTACAATTTCTATTACAATTAGCTATTGTGTTAGAGTCTTTAGGCACAAACGATTAGACAAGTAATAAGTTATTAAGCTAATTAGAGTTAAGAGGCCCTAAAACCCTAGGAATTAATTAGTTAGCTTCTCTAGGGGAGCGCACTACTATTTAACTGTTAAATACTCTACAATTAATTGCGTTGTTACTCTTTAAGGTTTTTAGTTTAGAAGTTAGTTCTAAAGTAGCAAAACTAGTATCTTGCTACTAATTTAAGCAAATTCCTCATAGTGCACTAGCCTAATACTCTATTTACTTAGCGTTTTCTAATCTACTCTTATTTTTAATAGGTAGCCCTTCCTTACTACTTAAGATAGTAAATAAATTACTCTAAAGTCTTTAGTAGTTAGCTGCGTTCTCTAATCTACTCTCTTTTAAAAAAGCAAATGGACTTTTAAGTTATTTTCAAAAGTAACTAGCTCACTTTAATAAAAAATCCCTATAATATTAATTGCTTAATCTTCTAGCAGCTCTTCCTTATAAAATCCTTTATCAAAAAACTATTTATTAAAAGTACAGGTATCTATTACCTGATTAAGTGTAAGTACCTATATAAAGTATATATGAGAGGCTTAATAACTAACTAAATAACTAATTTAGCTGTAAGGATTAACCTTAAATTTTTGATAATAATGTCTAGCTGCCTTCTCCCTGTTTAATAAGTAGGCTCAGCAGCTATAGGCATAAACTCTACTCTAGTCTAGGCGTAGATTAGCAGTTTAATGTCTAATTATAAGTAGGCTGGTAAATGGGTATAGGTTGGGTTGTGGTTGGGGTCTGACGTAAGCTCACCCAACTCTAACCTAACCTATACCCACGCTAAGCGTAACTTAGCGTGGGTACAGGTTAGGTTAGGGTCGCATAGACCAGTAGTTGTAGTTATAGTTAGGTCGCACAGACTAGTAGTTGTAGTTGTAGTTAAGTTGCACAGACTAGTAGTTGTAGTTATAGTTAGGTTGCAGAGACTAGTAGTTGTAGTTATAGTTACGCGCACAAACCGTAGGTGTAGGTTAGGTTATAGTTAGGTTGTAGTTAGGTTGTAGTTAGGTTGTAGTTAGGTTGTATTTACGTGCTATTTATAGTAATAAATAGCTGTGTTAAACAGGTAAAATTAGGAGAAGTAAGCTAAGTAAGCACTAATTTAGTTACAACTACGACCACTAGTCTGTGCAACCCAACTATAACCACAACCACTAGTCCGTGCAACCTAACTACAACCACAACCACTAGTCTGTGCAACCTAACCACAACTACAACCACTGGTCTGTGCGACCCCAACTCAACCTATACCCACGCGTGGGTACCCACGACGCATTTACCAGCCTAATTATAAATAGTTAATAGTATTAGAAATATCTTCTAAACTATTCTTCAAGCACTTAGTTAGGGGATTAGTAGCTATAGATTCTAGTAGAGCTTATTCTATGCAAGTAAGCTGCTGCATTTATAATTACTAGCTAGAGCTTAGCTAGTAGATTAGCGCTTATGCGCATTTTAATAGCTTCTATAATTAGCTCTTAGCTAGCTCTCTCTGCTAAGCTATTAGGCTCACGAGTATATAGTAGTAGCGTCTTAATTATAATCTTATTCTTTATTGCCTATACTTTATTTTTGAACTGTTCTCTCTAAGGCAGTATAGCAGTATTCTTATTTTAATCAATCTCTACAATTTTCTACTAATATTTCCTCTTAGTTTTTATAGTAAAGCCTTTAATTATAGGCATATTATTATTTAGTATCTTTAACTAGATATTATAATCATACAGCTTGCCTGAGTAGTCTTTCTTATTAATTAGTGCCTATTTTTTAAGTAGTTAACTAGTTAGAAAATAAAACCAATATTGAATATTTTTATAAAAAAGTTAAAGTAATCTCTTTTTTAGTTGCTATAAAATTAATTGTAAGGCATAAACTATTGGGTAGTATTTATATTCTAATAGCTTCTTATTAGTAATTTTAACGCTCTGCGCTAAGTAGACTAGAGCTTTAATAGCATATTATCTTACGTATTCTAATTATTGATGTTATAATCTCTTATTACTAGTGCGCACCTGAGGTTTACTTAATTATGCTACAGCGTTCACTAGTAGTATTCAATTAACATACCAAAAAAGTTGCTTGAATTTAATAAATAAAAAATTAAAGTAACACTTAAAGTTGATGACAATAACGGTTTATTTTGTATTTTATATTTCAAAGTATAATTATATTTTAAATACTTAATGCCTGCCTGCTTAAGTTGTGCTTTAGAGATAATATTAAGGTAGAAACCTAGTACAAACTTAACGTTAGTAAGCATAAGATTAGCTGTTTTAGGGCTAGCCTTACTATAGAGGACATTCTTAAGCAGCCTATTTCTTATTATAGTAACTAGATTAGATTAAGTGCCTGCCTTAATAGTCTCGTTCTTAATATCTTTGCAATAGGTGCCTAGTACTAGGTAATCGATGCTATTAACTGAGTCAAATGCTGCTCTACTATCTATAATTATACAAAGCGATAACGCATAAAGGGTAAAGGCTATACTAAACACGTTTAGACTAATTTTCTTAATTAAGTCGTTTAAGTTGATTAGTGCTAAAACTTATAAGCTAGAGTACACTCTACTTAGTTTATTAGCAGCTAATCTGCTAGTGCTAGCCTTCTAGCCCTCTTTCTTAATGTAAGGGCGCAGCGCTGCCTATCTGTTGCTGTTCTATCAATTAATAATCTTCTTTTAATCGTTGTCTAAGAATTTAATTAGTACCCTACATAGAAGGCATAATTTAGTAACTACTATTTAAAGTTAAAAGTAGTTGCGTAGTGTCTAAAAGTACTTGTTCTTTAATTCTTTACTTAGCTTATAAGGGCAAGAGTGTAGTTACTTACTACTTATATCTAGCTTTAAAGCAATTAATAATTATAAAGCTATTCTTTATCTAGATCTAGTTTGGAACACTACATATTTTTTTCCTTTCTAAAAAAGTAATTAACTAATCTTATAATAAAAACCGAAAAATCTTTTCTTAATTTTAAAAGCTTATTAAGCTCTATTAAGCGCTATTACTTATAGTAGCTTATTGCGCTTCTTGCGCAATTAGTCTAGTGTAATCTTAGTGCCTAAGGCGTCTAAAAAACTAGTAATTGCTAATAGTCTAACAACCTTAAAAAGTAAGTAGATTGTTGCTTATTAATATAAGAGCTGCTACTTAGTAAACGAACGCTTAAGGCCTATTTGTCCTTAGCAAGCCTTGTCTAGGTAGAATCTATATTATGCCCTAATTAAATACTATGTAGTTTAATTTGTAAAAGCAAGATCCTCTTTTAAAATCTCTATTAAGGCTTAAAGGCTAGTAAGGTTTTAAGTAATTATGCTTATTAAAGCGTTGAACAGCAGGTCTTAATACATAGTCTTGCTAATCTAGTTTTTAATATTAGTAATCTAAGCAACTTTTCTTATTTATTAAGAAATATATACTTTATACTTATTAATTAGCTTGTTATAATTATTCATCTTATACTTAGCATTAGTTATATAAGCCTTATATTTGCGTTAAGCAATCTTGTAGTCTTTTTTTAATTATGTGCTAGCGCTAAGTAAGAGAGCAACTAGTTGCTTAATATTCTTAAGCAGTTCTAGACACTGTAACTCCTAGTAATCTGTTAAGAGCACGTCTAGGAAATTAAAATTAAATTAATCTTAAATACCTTTCTCTAAGCAGTTTAGTCTTAATAAAGCAAACTAAGTTAGCTAGTCTGATTAAGCCTTAAAGATTACCTTTAGACCAACAAGCAGTGTGTTAAAAAGGTCTATCTTAGTAAAATACTTTGTAGAATTACAACGTATATTATTATTAAAGTAAGAGCAGGATTATTTAATTAGTTGCTATATTAATAATAATAGTAGCATGTAGTTTATAGGATAGATTAGTAGAAGGTTGATTGTATAATTAAGTAGATAAGGGGTATAGCAGCCGCAGCGATCTGCTAGCCGTACTATAAGAGAAAAAAGAAAAGAGTAAAGTAATAATTAAATAGTAAACTTTCTAGCTTGCTTATTGCGCAGTAGGAGTTAATACTATAATTAAGCGGCCAGGCTTATAACTATAGGAGATAAGAAGGAGCAATTGCTTAATCACCTAAGTAAAAATGTAAGTGTATTAAACATCTAAGTGCTACAACAAAGTGTCCAATAACTAATAAAGAGACATAAGACGATCTAGCACGTTTATATAGACGCTAGCGGAGCCGTCACGTGAACAGCTTACCAGGATCACGTGATCAACAGGGTGATCCGCGTGTCAATACTCCAACAATTATAAAATAAACTATTAAGTAATAACAAAGAGCTTGTTTTCTTGTTTTTTCTTAATAGATCACTGGAATAGCTTACTAACACTTATTGTACTAGCCCTTAGCTTCTCTTACTTCCAAATAACGCCTTGGTAATAATAGAATACAATTATTAATCGCCTTTAAGGTATTAAATATTATTCCTTCTTTATAGCAGCTCTAAACGCTGGTACACTTTTCTTATCATTTCTTATACCTAAAGAAACAATAGAACTTTTCTCTAAAGCGTTTTTAAACAAGGACCACACGTTTTCGATGGGAGTTAAATTAGGACTATAGGCAGGATGCTTGAAAATTAATATCTTATTCCTAGAAAACCAGATAAAACTTCTAGAGTTATATGTATCTTAGCGTTATCCTGCTGAAACTTCAAGCCTATATAGAGGTTGATAAGTTTTTTGATGATATAATAAAACATTGCTACTTTATAAGTTAAATATAGGGGAAACAGTCTCTAAGTACAAAAAGGAAGTACATGTAACTTACCTTTTGTTATCGCATGTTTTACTATAGGAATCATAATCTTTTCAATATAGTCTAAATTCATTAAAGCAGTAGTAATCAAAGGGCTTTTGATTACTACTAGTTTGGGTCTACCACCAATCCAAATCGCACCACATACTTGAATAGAAATATCTTGACCTATAACTAGATTAGTACGGGTGCTAAAGATAGATTAAACTAATAGAAATATATAAGATATATGAAAGTAATTTTTAGGTTAAATAACGTTTTTTTCAACTTACTTGTGTTAGTTGTAGAAACTGTTTTCCTTCCAACTCTATTATTTTGCCGTGTTCGATAGTATTCTGTCCTAGCACCGTGCCCTCGCTTAATAGCAGACTCGTCTGAAAATATGACTTTATTAAGGTTTGTATTTTTGACGTTTTTAAGTGATTGCGTGGCGTAAATATAACGATTATGAGCTTTTTCAGCGTCGAAAGGCGTCTTTTTTCAAGAAACATTAAAAGAATACTTCTCCTTTCTTAGAAAGCGTTATAAGCTTCTAATTAAAAGATCTTGATTATTTTCTTTTACAAGACGTCGATTTGTCTTTTAAGGGCTTCTAGTAAGGTCTCTATTAAGCACTCTTTTTGTTTTCTCTAAGATCTTTGAAGGACGACCTCCTTTAGGCCTAAAAGGAGATAAAAGAGCGTTATTTATTGTCTAATTCTATAAAGAGTATTGCAAATACTTTTGGAAGACGTCTGTAGTATATTACTAATACAGGAAATGGAGTTGTTGTGTGAATATAAAGTATCAACTTGTTATTCAAATTATGAGAGATTGCAAGCTATAGAGGAGATAATACAAAGAAAGCAAGTCAGGTTAACCAAGAGGAATGAATATATGATATATATATTGGTTAATTACCTAATCTGTGCTTACGTAAGCAACCCCTTTTTTTCATCGTTCAATTAAACTATGAATTTATTTTTGAAGATGTTAAAGGTGGTAGTTGTTGTTATAGTCAAAATCGGTTTCTGAAAAAGTGCAAAGCAGCTACCCTCTACTAATTTATCGCAAAAGAGAAAAAAAAAGATTGTGTGTAGTTAATGAGATTAAAGTAGTTAGTAGATAAGTTCAAGGAGAAACGCTTAGACTACTAAGCAATAATTAGAGTTAAAAAATCTGCTAAGGTGCTAAATAACAACACTAGTTAAAACGTGTCTAACGGCGGTTGCTAGCCTATAGCTAACAACAGGATTACAGTAGAATTGAAATAGAATTATAATATAATGTAATAAAGAAGGAAATGAACATGTACGTACTGTTGCGGATTCAATCTCCAAGGCTTAGTAACCTAAGAGAGATTGAGGAGGAGGTGCGGAAGTAGAACGATAAGAATAAGAGAAATAAATATAGAGACTAGGGGAAGAGTGTAATTTGAGTCTTATTATTGTATTGTACAACTGCTCAATTGAATATTGTAATTCTCTTGACTCTCTCTTCGTTTCTAACTACAAGCCTAATAGCTTGCGTAGTAGATGATGCAATATCTCGCAATCTTATGTAATCTCACGTAATAGATTGCGTAGTTGCTGTTGATCAATTGATAACAATGATAAGTAGTACTAGTAGCGTAATAGCTTCTAGTAATCAATTGATCGTAGGTTGATTGAAGATTCCAGGTGTGATTTTGAGCACCTGGATTCTGTGGAGAAAACAGCTAAGTAGCTTAATCTCCAACACGTACTACAGCAGGAGTCTACAAAACTTTATGAAGCTATAGTTGGTACTTCTTTCTTACTGCTTTTTACTTTCTAAACATTACTGTATATAAAAAATTCTTTTACAATACACTGCACAGCAATATAGCGCGCAACTTCTATAAAAAGCTTTTTTTTAACTTTAACTTGCATTTAAAAATAAAAAGCTTTCTTATTCTATACCTAGCCTCTAAACTAATCTAGCTTAAGCTTATTATGCGGATACTTAAGTTTATTAAGTAGCTCTAAACTTGGCCTTTATAGGACATGTTCATAATATCCTTTTTAAACAATATTACAATCTGCAATAAATTTATATATATAAAAAATGTTAAGCCTTAACTTAGCTAGTTGTAGAGAAAATATAAGCTATATAAGTTGTTTGCTAATACTAGTAAAGTACTTAAAATGCTCTACTTTAGTATCCCTCTCTTCTTGTTAATTATACATAGGCTAAGTAGAAAAATTATTTACTAGTTAAGCTAGCCGTTAAATAACGTTAAAACAGTAATAGAAAAAAGAAGTAAAAAAAAAGGTGGGAGTTCTATTTTTGCATACATAAGTTAGAAAGTAAAGCAATAATAGTGCTTCTTCTTTAATTTCTTAGAGAGTACTTCGAAGTAAAGCCTTAACATTAGTAGGCAGCATAGGCAGCCATGGCAGGATAAGAGCAAAATAAGTCGTGTTAAGTTAGAGGGCAATTTGCGTCTTTACCTTGCTTTTTTTTGTTTCTGTCTAAACATGCGACACACTAATTACGTGCTAACAATGCTAAATAAGGGGGTATAAGCCTAGATACCTATTGTTAGCAATGAATTATTTATTACTAAAAAGGTGTCTACAAAATGTGTAGTTACAGTAAAAAGTCGTCTTAAAAGGCGGAAGCCATCAATTAAACTATAATAAAGTAAAAAATACTACTCTATAATCTGCTCAAGTCATGCCTACGTAAGCTAATTAAACTTAGTTTATTCTTAAATGATTTTGTACGTTCACAAGAAAAAGATATGCTAAAGTTCTTTTTCGCTTTTTTTTCGAACTTATTTCAAGCGGGATTACAGGCTCAGAAATGCTGACTAAGCAGCCTACTTAGCAACCTGTTCTAAATAGGAACTTCTTGGCTTCTCAAATCTCTAATTTTTTTTCAGCCTAGCTCTTTTACCTATAGGAATATAAAGCTTTAAAATTAATTGATTCTTTATTTCTTTTTTTTTGTCACCCCTTTGCATATAGTGTGCTTATTTGAATTACTGCTAAACTAAAAAGGTTCCTATATAAAGCTTAATCTATTAATTTCTATAGTAACTTGATAGCATCTAAGACTTGCACTTTAAGAAGTTGCAGCTTATTAGTTATAACTAAGAACTTAAGACAATTTATGAGACCGCTTACTAGCTAAGTAGAAGATAAACATGTAATATTCAAGAAGTATAAGCTTAAAAATAAAATAACTGTTGTATAATAAAGACACAATGCTGCTAACGTCTGGGTAGAACAAGTTAGGGCTGAGGCTAATAACTAACAAGTCTTTGCTCTGCCGCCTTTACTAAGCTCTTGTGCTCTAAAGGCAATACTAGCTTACTAACAGACCGCTACATAATTAAATAGTAAGCTTAACAATGCTTTTTATAAAGATAAGGAGCTAGATACCTGCAATTAGGAATCGTAGATCCTCTAGATAGAGTATTATTATATAAATTCAACTTCTGCATTTCTCAAGCTACTTAAGCAAGCCTACTCAGAGAAGCTCATTACTAATTTCAACTACGTTAAGGTTGTCAAGAAGTAGTATTGTAAATCCAATATTAAATATCTACTTAGTTCTTCAAAGTTGTTATATAATCAAGTATGTTTTATTAATAAATGTACTATTGTAAGTATTATAGGTTTATTTAAAAGGGCGATACCTTCTAATATACTTAATAAGTGTCTGCTCTTACTGTATGTAGGGCAGAGCTGTTAGCACAAATTCTAATTAGACCTAGTTATTTCTAAGCTCTTTACTAGCAATTATTGCTTAATAAAGCAGATTAAAGATATGCTAAGCTACTAATATTAATTTTTTAAACTTAATCTCTACCCTATATCTGCTTAGGATAAAATCATTAACACTATAAAGTTTTAACTACAGGCAGAGGAATTCTAGTATATAAAAAGCATTGTTACTAACGCTTATATGAAGCTGTTTAAGGACAGCTAGCTAGAGGATATTATTATAAACACCTTTAAGATGTATTGCTTCTATCTACAACGTATCAACAGGCAGCTAAACTTTAGGTAGTTATATAATATGTACTACTTAGTTATCTAACAGGCTGTACGCATTAACCTAAGATAATAGTTACCATTCTCTACTACCTAAACACCGCCTGTATAACGACAAGATTATCCTAACTAAACTACTACCTAATTAGTTTAGTTTTTTATATAATTTGAGCACTAAGGAACTTAAAGCTACTAAGACGTTTGTAATAGATAACCTTAAGAAATGACATATTAGTTCTAACAATTGCCTATTTGCTATCCCAATCCTCTATGTTTAAAACTCTAAAAGAGACATATAAATGTATGTTAACTATCGTAAACTTCACGCATTTACTTAAAAATACTTATTTCTAATACTGCGTATTAATAAGCTACTAGCTTAAATATAAAGAGCAAAGTCTTTTACTAAGTTAGATTTACGCACGGCTTTTTACAAGATTAGGATAGACTCTAATTTTTGAGAAGTATACTACATGTTGCACTTAATACAGAACGTATAAGTCTAAGGGGCTGCTATTTAGATTATGCAACGGCCTTGCTACCTATTAACGTTATATAAATAATGTGTTGATTAGGTATCTGAACAACTTCTATATAGTCTACATAGACAACATCCTTATCTACTCTAAATTAGAGGCAGAACATGTCCTCTACGTGCAAAAGGTACTAGAGAGACTACAGCAGGTAGGCCTCTAAGTTAATATTTAGAAGAGCAGATTCTATATTACGCGGGCAAAGTACCTAGGCTATATTTTAAGAAACTAAGGGTTAGAAGTAGATCTTAACAAAATCTAACCCTTTTACAGCTTGGCCTAACCTACAACTATTATAGATGTAAGATTGTTTCTTAAGTTTACAAGATTTTATACGCAATTTATACTAGAATACTTATATTTTGCTAAAATATTCTTTATCTTCTAAAGCTCTTTCAAGCAATTTGTATAGAATTCAATAAAAAGGCCTTTAGAAGGTTAAAAGGTGTATTGTTAGAGATTTCCACCTTATATTACTATTACCTATAATATGATACTAAGGTAGAGACTAACGCCTTTAATAGCATTATCGTAGGCGTTCTTTCTTAAAAACAACTAGACAAGAAATAGAGTCTAGTAGCATTCTTTAGTAAGGTCTTTTCTAGTTATAAACTAAATTAAAAAATTTATAATAAGGAAGTCTTTGCTACTATTACAGCATTTAGTAAGTAGTGAGCTATATTAGTATTAGCCTACTCTTCAATTCATGTATATTTAGACTATTACTTACTAAAGTACTTTATAACTATAAAGATCTTAAACGCTAGGCATGTGCGTTAGGCTAAGAAACTTGCACTGTTTTTCTTCTACATCTAGTACACACCTAGGTAAGATAACGCTTACGCAGATTTTCTTTCGCGGCGTAAGTAGAATATAAAAAACTTAAAGTCTACTAAAACTAATAATTGTTCGTAGGTTCTTCTTAGATTGTACTGACCTAACGATTAAGTTAACTTTAACCTTGCCTACATTTATATTATATAACTTTACGTCTCATTTTTTGCCTCTAGGTATAGTAGAAGCTACTTTAGAGCTTATAACTCTAGATTTGCTAGAACTAATTCAATTTATTATATACAGAAATTGTACTGTGTTTAATCAAGTGTTTAGCTCTCTGCCTAACAAGTACTAAGTTAAAGATAAGTTATTATTTTACTGAAACTGTCTTTATGTACTGCCTGACTCCCTACTCTACATCTAGACAATGTAAGAGGCAAACAACTAGGTTTCTTCTACTTACTTAAGTGTTACTTAAACACTTTAGTTAATTACTATAAGTATTACTGAAAAGATATAGAGGCTACCTACAAAAGATTAGGCTGGTAAATGGGTTGGGGTTGGGTTGGGGTTGGGTCAGATTCGCACGGACCAGGACGCCAAAATCTTAACCTTTACTTTATAATAACTCGATTAATAATAGTTAAATTGTGATGCAAACTGGACAAAAGGTGCATTACTATCTAAAGGTATCTATATTAAAATATTATAAGATTATAGTAAGTTTTGGCTTAGTAATATAGTATTTATGTTTTTAAAGATAGATAGCTGAGGCTATAATGTATATGATCTCTTAAAATCTTAGTGTAAGTATTTTCTTATACTAAAGCACCTTTCTTCAGATTGCATCATAATATAACTGGTATTAATAGAGTTATTATAAAATAAAGGTTGGGATTTGGGTGTTCTGATCCGTAGGGATCTGACCCAACCCCGATCCAACCCCAACCCATTTACCAGCCTACAAAAGATTGTGCAGAGCTGCATAGCCTATTACAAGGCACATCTAAAATAGACCTAAATCTCTAAGATAATTTATTCCTTATTAATCTCTAGTAATCTAATGCAGCACTTGTGCAATACCTTTAAGGAATTATTAGTGGATAAGGCTAATCTGAACCTAAATTATAGTTATAATTAATTAATTGTCTGAATAGACTATCTCTATTTCTTGTTGCAAGACAATTAACGTAAGGGGTTTAGCTAAATTATCTACTTAATAGGTATACTGTCTTAGCTATACACCTAATACTATATTTTCTTACTAAGGTCCTTAGTTTATATCTAGTTTTTAGTCTAAGTTTTAATAGATCCTAGGTGTTAAGGTTAAACTATAACTGCCTACTAAAAAGAGACTTATAGTTAGACAGAGATTATAAATAAATATATTAACTAGAGGCTATAGCTATTAATATCCTACTACTAGGATAACTAGAGTAGTGTTACAAGTAACACGAAGGATTCTCTCCTTAACGTAGAAGGTGGGTTAAAGGTTAACCACACACACGTCAGAAGGTAATAATCCACGCGGGGCGCAGGGATCACGTAATTTAGCATCCCGCCAAGACAGGACCTCCGGGAGGCCACTGCCTAAAAGGAGGCCAGCGCCCTCTCTAACCTCCCTCTTAGAATGAAGGCACGGGAGGACACAGGACAAAGGCAATAAGTATAAAAATGTGTTAGATCTTATTATTACACTTAGTATAATTAACTTAAATAGTTTATCTCTTACATAAATTATTAACTAGTTATTTCATTGCTTATAGCATTAGTTTTGTTTACTTTAGTTAATATTAATAACTCTTTTCTACTTAAACATTTCTACAATACCTTATAAACTACTACTTTAGTCTACCTTGCCTTAGTATAAACTAAGCCTAAAAAAGTATAGCCTAACCCTATGTAACACTTTAACTACTAAAACTTTAGTAGACAGTTTAACTAACAAGTTGCCTAATTAAGATTTATAATAGCATTCTAAAGAATTACTTAAAATAATATAGCCTAGGGTTTAGAACTTTCTACGCTAAGTTAACTAATGTTAAAAAATAACAAGATACTTAATACATCTAAATTTAATACTAAAGACAACTTTAGTGCCTAAGAGATTAGAAATCTTAAGTAAGAAGTCTATGTCTAAGCATAGTAAGTAGCTTTATTAATAGACATAATTAATTAGCTCTTTTGTTAGCTAATAGCTACTTTAAATAAAGAACCTGTTGCTATAAAGAAACTTAAAATAGCGCTACCTAAGAAGTATAAAAGAGAATAAGAAAAACTATAAATATCTCTTACCTACACTAACTTAAAGTGTAAGTATAACAAGGTCTCTACTTATTAAAATAAATTTCTTATAGTAAGTATATATATAAAGAACAAAGCCTCTTACTAGATACAACCTTATATTAAGAACTATCTACCTAATATAGAATATAAAGCAGTTAAGGCTAAAACAAAAGCCTTATATATAGATTAAATAAAATTTAAATAAGAAATAGAACATATCTTTAAAAAAGTAGACGCTAGGAACTAGGCTAGGAAGAAAGTTACTTGCCTAAAGTAGACCACGTTAGTATTAGTATACACAGCGAAATTTAAGAAACTACAAGTATAAATTAATTTAGACAATAAGGCACTTTAAATAGTATTGAAAGTAAGTTTAAAAACGAATATTTAAAACAGCCTTATATACTATAATAAGCCTAATATACTACACGCTCTAGTTAAGCTAGCTACGCACATTAGCAATAGGGTTTAGAAACAAAATAATTAAAAAAAATACTTTTAACTTAACCTATCTAATATAAGAAAACAACATAGCGGGTATAAAAAAAATAGCAACGCTCTTATAACTAGCAAGGTATAAAAAAAGGCTAAAAATAGAAATACTTAAGAAAGAAAGAAAGATAGCCTTTATAAAGAAGAACGCTAAAAGCGTTATAATAATAAAGCATTTCTTTAGTGTAGTAAAAATAGACACTTTACCTAAACCTACAAAGGAGAACAAGTTAAGTAAGCAGCTGTTAAAATTAACATAATAAGACAAGAAATGCTATACTTAGTTTAAACAGAACTAGATAATAACTTAAGCAATATAGACTTTTATAAAAAGGCATGCTTAATAGACAGCTATAAAGTTATACTATAACTAAAACTAAATAACAAGGTTCTTACGCTACGCAAACTTAGGCTAGTAAATTAGAAAGTTAAAAATAAGGTTGTGCTAAAACAATTAGCTAATAACTAATATTAAGTATATAGAATAATAACGCACTACGCGAATAAATATAGAATTTAAAAAAGAATTATAAGTACTAGTAAGGACGCTAAGGTCGTAGGTTATTAGGTAATATACAAACAACTTTACTTTAATAATCTAGTAGCTAAAGTTAATGACTAAGAAGCTAAAGAAGTAGAAAGTACTGAAAAGTATAAAGAGTTGTTTTAGTACAACTATAAGCTTAATTGTAAGTTCTATAAAAAGAACAAAAAAGAGTATAAGGTAGACTAAGACAAGTGCTGCTACCTAAACTTATAGGTAGACAAATGCCTAATAGACAAGTGTTACCTCTATAAGCTTAAAAAAGTAGAGATCTACTACTAACTCCTATAGACATAATACAAGGATAGATGCGACTTCTATTAGCAATAATATAAAATAGCACAATAGGTAGATTACTACTACTATACTACTTTATTATTAAACATCTATAAAGCAGCAGACTACCTAATTTATAAAATAAAGAAGCTAGAGCTAAGAAAATAAGCTTAAAAGCAAAAGATACTTTACAAAAACTTGTATTAAAACTTTTATGCTTCGGCCTTTTGAGACAACCTTTTGATGTGACCACACATTTTGTAGACAACTTTTTGGTAAAAAAAGATTTATTGCTAATAACAGGTATCTGGGCTTATGCCCCCTTATTTATCATTGTCGGCACGTAATTAGTGTGTCGCTCTAGCATATTTAGACAGAAACAAAGATGCGCAATATTCCTTTAACTAACTCTCTTAACTAATCACTATTTACTGCTAACTATTTACTGCTAACCGCAACTTTTGTTGTCTTGTTGCTATTCTAGCAGTATTGTAGTTGCGGCGTTTAGTGCCTATTCTTAAATATAATTAAATAACAATAGTATTACTATCTATGTACAGCTCTTCTATCTCTAGAGGTAACTTACAAAATCCTCCTGCTTATTAGTTTATCTTAGCTACTTAATAGCTGTTTTAACACGCCTTTACTTTTTATAAAGCTACTCTTAAGTCTTATTACTAAGGTTGCATTTGCGCAAGAAGAGATTGCTAAAGTAATATACTTTTACTATACTTAAACTATTAACATGCGTAGTGTATATAGTGTACTAGCTAAACTAGCCTTTTATAGTTCTTATTGTAATCTTAATATCTATAATACTAGACGTATTAAAAATATTTTAACTATAGTTATATTTTAACCTCTATACTAACTTAACTACTACAGGGACTATTGCTACTAGCTCTTTTTTAACTAATAAAGGTAGCTGCTTAACAACAGTAAACGCTACCTTTGTAATTTACTGCTATAGCTTCTAGTATAGTAACTTAGTAAAGTCTAACTTTACTTAATATAAGCTATTAGTCTTTGTGTTAAAAGGGAAGAAAAATAGTTTAATTATTATATTGTTTGTATATAAGTTGTTTGTATACAGTACTATGTAGTGTAAGAGATTCAAAAAGTAAGAAGTAGTAAGTAGAGAGCTTTTATAAAGAAGTATTACAGGCTCTTGCTGCAGTAACGTATATGTCCTTACCTTCCTCCTCTATCCCTATTGCAATTTGAATGCTAGCTATAGGCTAGCAATTGCTGTTAAACACGTTTTATTTAGTGTTTTTTTTAGTACTTTTAGCAAAATTTTTTAACTTTAATTTTTGCTTAGTAGTCTAAGCTTTTCTGCTCTAAGCGCTTAGCGCGTAGAGTTTATCCACCTACTGTTACAATCTTATTAACTACACACAATCTTTTATTTTAACTTTTGCGACTAATTAGTAGAGAGTAGCTGCTTTTTACTTTTTTTGGAAACCCTATTTTGACTACAACAACAACTATCACCTTTAACACCTTAAAAATAAATAAAACTTCTATTATAGTAATAGCTGCTTAATACACTATAGCACTAAGTACAGCGCAGGCTACTGCAAAAACTAGAATGCCGCTAAAGATATAGTTATACTAGTAAAAATATACCTAAGATAACACTAACAAAGGTATAGAATCCTAATAGTTAGGCAAAGTAGTAACTTATAAGTATATTTAAACAAAGTTAAAACATGTAAGCGCTTATAGACAGTAAAGCTGTATAAATAATAGTCTCTTTATAAGTAGTAAAGAAATATAGTATACTGTACTAAGTTAAGAAAGAACTAATTCTAATAATACTAGCTTAGTAGAAACCTATAAGATATAGAGAAAGTATAATATAGTTAAAAAGTAAGTTATTAAGCTATAGATAGCAGTCATAAAGTGCTAAATAAATTTTGAAATTATAGATCTAAAAGGACTATATATGTAAATAAGATATAATTAGCTAAATACTTATAACCCCGCTATTAATTAGCAAATAAAGATAATACTTGGAAAAGAACTTATGCATAAGGTTGCTAGAGTACGTAAAGAGATATACCTAATAAATTAAAGCTTAACTTAGAATAAGAGATTTAGTAAGATCTTGCTATATAAGATTAAGGGAACTTATGTAAGAAACTTTTGGAAAATAGAAGTTATATAAATAAAATAAGTTGTAACTATAAAGACAAGACTTTTACTACTAAAAATATTAAAAAGGTTTTATACTAACAAGTTTCAAGAACTTTTTAAAGAAAATAAAGCTATAAAGCTAGCAGACTATTAAGATTAGAATTACAGAATTGTCCTAAATAATTCAGCTAAGCTAAGCCTAAGACTTATAGACCGAATATTAGCCAAGCACGATGCTTAGCTAAGAGATTATATCGAGAAAAATCTAAAAAAAGGATTTTATTTAACTAAAATTAGGCGTAATAGCCTTATCTGTTTAATTTTTAACAAATCTTCACAAGAAGTAACAACTATATATTAACTTTAAGAAGTTAAATGGTATAACGCAGAAGTACTAACATCTTTTACTACTAATAATAGAGCTTATAAATTAACTTAAAAAAGCTAAGTAGTTTATAAAATTTAACGTTTAGGAAAGATTTTAATAAATAAAGATTAAAGAAGGTTATAAGTAAATAACAGCATTTAAGACAAAGTCTGGACTATTAAAATATATAGTTATGCTTTTTAGATTAATAAACGCACGAGCAACTTTTGAATTACTTATTAATAACGCGCTTTAAGAATACCTTAGAATTTTTTTTACAGCGTACTTGGAAATATACAAGTATATTCTAGTAGAATGCTAAAAAAACAGGTAGAGTATATTAAGAAAGTGCTTAGAAAGCCCAAGAATTACAAGCTGTACCTATATCTAAAAAAGTGTAATTTCTATATTAAAGAGACAGAATTTCTAGGCTTTATAATATTTATAAAGAAAGTAAAGATAAATTTAAAGAAGATTATAGCTGTATATGAATATCTAACATCTAAAATAGTTAAAGGTGTACAATTTTTTCTAGAATTTGTTACCTACTATTAAAAGTTTATTAAAGATTACCTTAAGATTACTATACCTCTCTTAAAAATTATAAAGAAAAATATTAAATTTACTTAGAATAAAGAATAATAAAAAGCGTTAAACTAAATTAAATAGATATTCCTTAAAGCACTTGTACTAGAGATATACAGCCTAAAACAAGAAACATAATTCAATACTAACGCTGTAGATTATACGCTGAAAGCTATATAAATACAGTAATGCCTACATAAGAAATAAAGACTAGTGTTTTACTATTTAAAAAAGTTCTTTAAAGCATAACTTAACTACAACATTAATAATAAAGAGCTACTAGAAGTAGTGAATACCTTTAAATAGTAGGAAGTCTATTTGTTAAGACTACTACACTAGATTAAGGTTTTTACTAATTACTAGAACTTAGCAGAGTTTATAACAACAAAGAAACTTAACTAATAATAAGTTTAATAAGCTAAGATGTTAGCTTAGTTTAACAATCAGATAGTACACTACGCTAGAACACTTAATAGAATAGTAAATACTCTAAGCAGGAGATCTAACCTACGCAAGAAGAGTTACAAAGAACTATATAATACTATGTTTAAAACGACGCTAGACAGCAGTCTATGTTATAACTAGCTAGAACTAGCTAAAGTAGCTAAAGTAGCTAAGTAGGTAGAAACACTACAGCAGCAGTAGCAGCAGAGAGCAGCTAACTAGTAGTTTAAGCTCAAGTAAGACAGCTCTAATAAACTACTATAAGACAAGAGAAAGTACTAAGATATAGTTTAAGAGAATTAAACATATATACCTCTATATATTGTGCCGGTGCACAGGGTGATACCTAACTGCGGGGGGGGACCGATTATTTATGCACTCCACAGCTGAGCTCCTGTACTGTACTATAAAATAGGCTTCTTCTTCTACCAATAGTCTTCATACTTAACATACAATAAGATTATTATCTTACTAACCTTGTTCTTGCATAATCTAACTACTAGTAATCTCTTGCCCTTATAGCAGTATGTCTTTGTTACAAGGGGTCTGGCTATACTTCTCTAGGCTCGGTCCGTACTAAGGCGAAGTAGACTAAAGCGGCAGTCTGTGAGGTATTGTAGGAAATGTTTTAAGTAGAAAAGAGTTATTAATGTTAACTAAAGGTAAGCAATACTAATTCTATAAAAAATAGAATAACTAGTTAATAATTTGTGTAAGAGATAAACTATTTTAGTTAACTATAACAAGTGTAATAATAAGATCTGTTATATCCTTATACCTGTTGCCTTTGTTCTGCTATCCCGTACATCCCTTTTAAGAGGGAGGTTTAGGATAGCGCTGCTATTCTTTTATGCATAGCTATCTTAGATAGCTAGCCTTAGCAGGATAGTAGTCGCGTAATTAACGCCCCGCGCAGATTATTTCCTTCTAGCGTAGTAGCTAGTTAACTCTTAACTATTATCTGTATGTTAAAAAGAGAATTCTTCTTGTTTCTTATAATATTTCCCCTTTTCTTAAGTATATTATTTTAATACTTTAGAATGTTTTTTTATGCTACGTGTTAAATTGCTAGCTGTATATAAAGTTTTAGTATGCCTATTATATTATACGCTTATTTTTCTCTACGCCTTTTTAACTATGCTTAAGGTTCAATTTTCTTATTACAACTACTTATAGAACTTAACTACTAATCGCTCTACTTATGCTAATTATATAAAAGAGTAAAGTTTAAAAAAATATTTTACTATAAGTGCTGTAAAAAGAAAAACTTCTACTATTTTATAGATACTGCAACTAGTTATTGCGCTAGTTATATTTTTGTAAAAGTAGAGTATAGTTTGTTTATTCTCTAAGAAAAGTAAAAGAAAGTTTAGTATAAAAAGTGTAAGAAGTGCCTTAAAGTTGCACGTTTTAAAGCTTAGCTAGCTTAAAGTAAGCTAGAGCTCTTAAAAACTAAAGCGCAAGAGTAATTGTTTGCTAATTAAAATTTTACTATTCTAAATCTTTAGAATTATACAAAGGAGCAAGCTAAGAAGAACTTTGCCTTTAGTATAAACTTTCTAATAACTAAACTATTGCTACCTAGATTGTTAACTAACTTAGGCTAGGTACAAGCTAACACTTCTTTTAATTTCTTTTCTAATTACTTTTTTTTGTAAGAACATAGTTTTTTCTTCTTTAGGTGTCTTCAATAGTACTCTAGTACCTATAACTTGCAGTTTGTTAAATTTTCCTTTAGTTTCTCAGTATTTTAGCTCTCTAGCTATTCTTGCAACTGAACTAAGTATTTTTACTTATAACAAATTTTTCTAAGTTTAAAATTTCTTTAACTTTATACTTGTTGTCTTTATTAAGTTTTTCTCTAGAGAACTTTCTTAAATAGTAGAACACTAGTCTTTATTTCTTATTTATGCACTATTACAATAATACAGCTCTAAGCATATAATTTATGCGTTAGTCTTAGATTGCGTCTGTTGTTTCAAGTTTTACATCTTTAGTACAAGTGCTTTAAAGAATATCTATTTTATTTAGTTAAACGCTTTTTATTATTTTTTCTTTCAAGTAAATTCAATCTCTTTCTTTTTAATTACTAAAAGAGGTGTAGTAATCTTTACGTAATTCTTAATAATCTTCTAATAGTAGTTAGCAAATTCTAAGAAAGATTGCACGTCTTTAACTATTTCAGGTGTTAGCTATAATTATATAGCCGCAGTTTTTTTAAGATTTATTTTTACTCCTTTTATAGATATTATAATGGCTCAACCTTTTGATGTAACCACACATTTTGTAGACACCTTTTTGGTAAAAAAAGATTTATTGCTAACAACAGGTATCCGGGCTCATGCCCTCTTGTTCGGCATTGCCAGCACGCAATTAGTGTGTCGCATGTTTAGACAGAAACAAAAATGCGTGATATCCCTCTAACTAACTATCTTAACTAATAACTATTTACTGCTAACTACAACTTCTGTTGTCTCTATTACTATCCCGGCAGTGTTGCAGTTGCGGCGTTTCTGGCGCGCCTGCTCATTAGTTTATCCTAGCTGCTTAATAGCTATTTTAATACGCTCTTGCTCCTTATAGAGCTACTGCAAGGTCTCTCTACTAAGGTTGCATTTACGCAGGAAGAGATTAGTAAGATAACACACTATTACTGCACTTAGACTATTAATATACGCAACGTATTTAATAAACTTGCTACTAAACAAGCCTTTTATAACCTTTATTATAACCTTAACATTTATAATACTAGACGCATTAATAAGGTATTAATAAATAATAGAATTTAACCTCTACGTCTACCTAATTACTATAGGACCTACCGCCAACAGCTCCTCTTTAACTAACTAGGGAGGCTGCCTAATAAAGGTGAACGCGGGCTTTATAATCTACTACTATAGCTTCTTATATAGTAACTTAGTAAGGTCTAACTTTACTTAATGTAAGCTATTAGTCTTTGTGTTAAATAGGGAGAAGAACAGTCTAAGCATTATATTGTTTATATACAGTACTGTATAGTGTAGGAAATTCTAAAAGTAAAATGTAGTAGGTAGAAAGCTTTTATAAAGTATTATAGGCTCCTGCTGCGGTAACGTACGTGTCCTTACCCTCTTCTACCTCTTTTACCTCCTCCGCCTCTATTGTAGAGGGCAGCTGCTTTTCACTTTTTTGGAAAACCTATTTTGACTACAACAACAACCACCACCTTTGATACCTTAAAAATAAATAGATATTATAAAGCCTAGGAATTTTATCTCTTAAACCTAGAATTTGGACTTTCTAGGCTATAAGTATAACTTGTAATTTTAAACCTTCTAAGCACTTTCTTAATATACTTAATATGTTTTTGAAGCGTTCTACTAAAGAAAACTAGTACTCTGTCTAGGTACGCTATAATAAAGATTTTAAGGTATTTATAGAGTGTGTTGTTAGTAACTAATTAAAAGGTCACTAGCACGTTTATCAATTTTAAATGTATAACTATATGTTTAAATAGTTTATACTTTACCTTAAACGCTATGATTTAAGTATAACTTTTTTAATCCTAATTTAATAAAATCTTTCCTAGATATTAAATTTTGTAAACTACTTATCTCTTTACTGTTAATTTATAAGCTTTGTTATTAGTAGTAGGGTATAGGTTGGGTTGGGGTCGCACAGACTAGTGGTTGTGGTTGTGGTTAGGTCGCACAGACTAGTGGTTGTGGTTGTGGTTAGGTCGCACTAACTAGTGGTTGTGGTTGTGGTTAGGTCGCACTAACTAGTGGTTGTGGTTGTGGTTAGGTCGCACTAACCAGTAGTTGTGGTTGTGGTTAGGTCGCATAGACTAGTAGTTGTAGTTGTGGTTAAGTTGTAGTTACGTGCTATTTATAGTGATAAATAGCTGTGTTAAACAGGTAAGATTAGGAGAAGTAAGATTAGGAGAAGTAAGCTAAGTAAGCACTAATTTAGTTACAACCTTAACCTAACTACAACTACATGTAGTAGTTATATTGTAGTTATTAACACAGTTAGTTATTACAGTATAAAAAGTAATTAAAAGAGTATTTTTATATTATTATATACTAAAGGAACTTTAACTACTTGCTATGCAGTCTTTTTGTAGAAAGCTACAAGAACGTAAAGTTAGTACTAAACTTCTTATAGTATCTAATTACTATTGTTAAATCTTTAGCTTAAATAGTAACTCTTTTTGCATAAATAGCATTAAGGTTACAGTTTGTATTTATTAGTATAAAATTTAAAAATAATAAGTAACTAGGAACGCTTTAGCTAACTCTTAAAGAGCATAAATTGCCTCTGCCTAAAAGCGCAAATTAGAGTAATAAGTATGCGCAATCTTATAAACAAGACGGCTAAACAGGAGTTTGCGTAGTAATAGTTTAGTTAACTTTTGCTACTTCTTAATCTCTCTTAGCGCAATAGCTATACGCTATTAGTGTTAAACTGTAATAAAAGACTGTAATAACTTACTGCCTAGCTTATATTAACGTTTCTTCTTAATAGCTTAAGCCTTTGTAAATAATGCAGGCAGCTTTTAACTAGCCTTTGCTTACAAATTCTTTATAGGTGCCTTGCTACTAGTTAAAGCTTGCGCAGTTTACTTAGTGCGCGCTATTATAGTAGTTGTAAGGTTGTTAAAATTTGTAGTAAGCGTGTAGAATTATTATTAATTGTTTTTGCAGCAATAGGGTGGGTAAGTAGACGTAATAAAAAGCTATTATAATGCAACGTGCTAGGGTGTGTTGTTAGTAGGTAGTGGTTAGTGGGTGGTGATTGGTGGGGTGTCTAAATATAGAAAAAATGTCGATTTTTAGTTAGCTTTGTTAGGGGCGCATAGGCTAGACTAGCTACAATATAGTAATATTTCTGTATCTCTACCTACTATTCAACTACCACAACTAAAATCAACTAATTATAGTTAATTATTACATCTATCGCAATAACAATAATTAAAGAAAAGCTAAGCAATAGTCTTAAAGGCCTAGTTCTTTGTATTCTAATTTCAGTGCCACTAAGTTTTAAACGCAATAAGTAAGAGAAGCTTACAAAGGTATTTAACATAGCTATTAATTATAGCGCATGCTAATTTGTAAAAAGTTATAAATGTAAAGAAGACAAAATTAATAATACACTTACGCGACGCGGCTAAGGCAGTTTAAAGAAAAGTTGCCTTACAAATTTTAAAGTCTTAATAAAAAAATTGTTAAGCTCTAGTTCTTAAGCTGTTGTGTAAAGAAGTTAAGCAGCTTAACTTAATTTTAAGATAAAGGCCTTATAAGACGCATATGCAGCTAATTACGCTGCTATATACTAATTAAAGAAAAGAATAAAAGGCATAGAACAATACAAGAATACAAGAATAAAAAAGCACAAAAAAATAATAAAAGCAGCATAAGAAGTGCTTAACTAAAAGTAATATAACGCTTAGAAGAGTATTAAGTTAACATAGTTACTTATTACAAAGTTATGCTTATATATTAATAAGTAAGTAGCTACAGACAACCCTTAATTAAATTTATAAAAAATAGAAAAACGCATACTACAAATTTAATATAAGGCAGCACGCAAAAATTCTAGACAAGGCGGCGCAGGCAATAAAGAGCTTAAATAATAGCAGCTAAAGTTGTACACATACTTAGATTTATAGCTCTAGTAGTGTTTTTAAAAAAATTATACGTTGCACTTATAATAATAAATTAGTAAAGCTTTGCACTAATACTTTTAAAAGTAAACAAGCTAAAAAGGAATAGCAAGACTTTGTTAAAAATATAAGTCTAAAAAAGTTAGCTGTTGCTATAAATAAAAATTAAAAGTAAGTTTTAACACATCCTTTTATTACATATACTTACTAACTAGTATAGACTATTTAAGCCTCTGCTAGTGTACAAGTCCTTAGGACTTCGCGACGATACTATTCTACGCAGCGACAAGCTATATATTAAGATACACAATGGCAATAAATGCAAAAAAGAAGTTAATAATGATTTAAATATTAATGCGTACTATAATTAATGTAAGGATAAGTATAAGACTAAGGAGCAGTAGTAAGAACTACAAGCTAAAGTTAAAAACAAAAATAAAAGTAAGAATATAAATTCTAGCAATTCTATAGACTTTAAAGGCTTTTTAAATTAATTACAGTAGTATTCCTGTGCTAAGTTATTAGCATTAATTAGCGCTTATTATAGCTAATTAACATAATTTATATAATATAAATATTATTATATAACTTTATAACTATACTACTTTTATTCTGACATACTTTAAATTAATAAAGTTTAGTTAGAAAGCGCCTTACATAGTACGTAATTAGAGAGGCAAGTTAATCTTAATTTAGCTGTACACACGTCTACAGAAGGCCTATAGCCTGTATACTATTTAAGTTGTAGAGCAGACATTTATGCGCTGTACGTTAGCAATTGCAATTATTTATTACAGCTTTTTATTATATTTTTAAACTAAACGCTATTTACAAACGTATTGTAGCTAAATACATTTATAAGCTTTTATAAAACCTTTACTAATTCTAAATAAGTAGACACTAAGTAGCTTAGGAAGAAGGGCAGAAGAAGTTAGCTCTATTAATATACCTACCTTAAGAAGCTATACAGGAAGAAAAAGAAAATTAAATTATAACTAATTAGAATAAGTAGTAGAGTATAACTAGCTAGGCTTAAAATCTAGACAGTAAATCTCCCTACTAGAACTAGGCTACCCGCACTAGTAGTATTTAGCTAAAGTTTAGAGAAGCTGCTTATATTACAACTAGCTGTCCTTATGTATTCTACCTTAACTGCAGCATAATCCTGCAACACCTAAGGCTAACAAAAATAAAGACAAAACACCTTATAAACTACATAAATATAGTTAATTATTAGAGTACTTTAACTCCTATTTACTATAGTCTGCGTACAACAAACTCTATACATACTTAACTTTAAAAAAGTAGTACACCTACTTTAATACTTAAATATACTTAAGATGCTTTTAAGAAAGAGCTCGTTAAAGTAGTTATTAATAGCAATTAGCTATTCTAAACTATTAAGCAGCTATTATTTACGCGCTTTCTCTAATTCTTATAGTCTTATACTGCAATAATTTCCTGTTATAAATTTAAGTTAATATTTTAGAACTAGTTTAATAAAGCAAAAGCCTCTATTCTTAACAACTTAGGCACTACAACTAAGATTTTGATTATACTAGATATATAGTCTGTAACTAATTATCTTAGCTTTCTTGTAGTTAAAGGTTACTATATTACACTAAACTAGCAATTCTAAAAGAAACTACTTAATTTTATACTAATACGCGGACAACATACTAGAATTTTAATAGCTGTAGAGGTACTACGTGTACTTTTAGACACTAATACTAGGTCTTAACTTCTAGCTATTACTTGCGACAATGCTAGCAACAATACAGTACTTAGTTAAACAATTTAATTAACACTAGTAGATAAGAATATTAGTAAAGCGCCTTAGAAAACTCTATTCTATGCCTAGCTTATATTATTAACCTAGTAGTTTAAGATATAATCTAACATCTCTAACTAGCTGCTACCATAGAGGTTACACCTAGGGATGTCTTACGCAGGCAATATATTAAAGAAATTAAATATAAAATATCTTTTCTAAATACACTTTGTAAGGTATTTATACTTTTATTACATTTAACTATTATATACTAACTACTATTTAAATCTAAGCTATTTGCATTGCTATTAACGCGTTACTACAACAGTACAAGCAATTCCTTGCTACTTAACAACATTTACTACTAAGGGAACAACTTTCTATTATTCGCAATGTAAAGACTTAATAGAACTTAATATATAACATATACAAGCGCGCGCTTAAGCTCTTAAAATACATTAATAAATAGCTAGTACAAGAAATAGTAAAAAAAAAAGTACTTATGTTGTTGTTAACTCTAATAATAACACAAGAGAGATTAACTATTATAACTTTAAGCGTCTTTAACTCTCTTCTATTAAGTAGCACTATATTAAAGTAATTACAGAGATGCTTAAGCAGTTTAAGGACGCTACAAGCTTTTTAAGTAAAAACTAAAAGCTTTAAGTCTAATATATTTAGCTTATATACTACTATCTTTTTAATTTTATAAACTTAATATTTAATAATTTTAATAAGGATATAGAAAGTTGCACTATAAAGTAGCCTGCAATAGTACAAGCTGCTATAAATAAAAGAAAAGCAAAACTAAGTAAGTACTACGCGAAAACATTAGCTAAGTAAAAGTTTCTATTTAACTGCGTAGCTATTCTAGATCTAACTTAAAAGCTCACTATATATAAAGTATAGTTATTATAGTTTGTTATTACAGAGGAGTGCTAATTAGCTAACTAGGATTTTACATAAGAACCTTAAAACAAGCACATATATTACAAATAGTTTTTTAACTATCTTGATTAATATAACAATAGTAAAGGGGCAAATTAAACACTAGTCTCTACTTCTTTTTTAAAAAGGACACTTAGCTATAACTAGTTTTAAAAGCCTGCTCCTTAATTGCCTTTTAACAGCTTTTCTACTTTAAGTTAGACATCTTTTACACAGAAAAGAGAAGAGATAAAAAGCTTTACTTAACAAGAAGGAGAATTTTACCTTAGCACTCCTTGCATTAAACTAGGGACATTATTTAATATTCTAAAGTATTAGCAATAAAATAAAAATACTTATTCTTAGCTGTCTTAAGTTGCAAAAAATGTATTAGCAATTCAAGTTGCTAGTATTAGTATTAAGAGCGTTTTTAACACTGCGAAAGATGTTATTAGCAATTAGAGGCATTACCTTTTAGCTTTAACTATACAGTAGCTTATAGTTTTTAAGGATACTATCTCTCTAGATTTTAAGGCGCAAGGAATTTTTATACAGAATAAAGATATTAGCCTTAAAGCATAATATAATAAGATTAACAATATATTTAAGCTTTTAGCGCTAGAGATAGTACATATAGTTTAGAGGAGGAAATAGTAGAAGACAAGCTTATAGAAGAGGACTTTTTACCTCTAGCATAAAAGCAGCAGCGCCTTAAGGCTTAAGTATTACTATAATAACAAGCTATAATAATTAATTATAGTAATAAAGTTTTAACTATCTCCTGACTTTAACTAGTAATAAATATTAAATACTGTAACTTAACTCTAGTCTGTGCAACCTAACCTACAGTATACCTACGCGTAGGTACCTACAATCTATTTACTAGCCTAAGTATAAGTTAGATTATAGTTGTAGTTAGGTCGCATTGCACAGACTATGTAACTAAATTAGTGTTTACTTAGCTTGCCTCTCCTAATCTTACCTATTTAACACAGCTATTTATTACTAGTAACTACAACCTAACTACAACTACAACTACAACCTAACCTATACCTACAGTCTGTGCGCGTAACTACAACCTAACCACTAGTTAGTGTAACCTAACTACAACTACAACTACTAGTTAGTATAACTTAACTACAACTACAACCACTAGTCTGTGCGACCTTAACCTAACCTATACCCACGCTAAGTTACGATTAGCGTGGGTATAGGTTGGGTTGTGGTTGGGTTAGCTTACGTCAGACCCCAACCACAACCTAAACTATACCCATTTACCAGCCTAGTAGTAAAAAATATAAGTTCTTTCGCGTTATACTATTTAACCTCTTAAAGTTAACATACAGTTGCTACTTCTTATTAGGCTCTTTTATAAAAAAGATAAGGTTATTAGGCCTAATTCTAGTTAGATAAATTCTTTTTTTAAAATTTTCTAGCTATAATCCCTTAGCTTAGTATTATGCTTAGGCAATATGAGGTATATTAGTTTTAGGCTTAGCTTAGCTTTGTTATCTAAGATAATCTTGTAATATTAATCTTAATAGTCTACTAGCTTTATACCTTTATTTTCCTGAAAATGTTCTTTAAACTTGTTAGTATAATACTCTTTTAGTATTTTTAGTAGTAAAAGTCTTTTCTTCATAGTTACAACTTATTTTATTAAAATAACTTCTATCTTCTAAAAGTTTTTTGCATAGATTCTCTTAACTTTATATAGTAGAAATTTATTAAATTTTCTGTTCTTAGTTAAGCTCTAATTTGTTAGTCGTATTTTCTTAAGTACTTTAGTAACTTTATATATTAGTTTTATCCTAAGTATTAATTTTACTTGCTAATTAATAGCGGCGTTATGTATATCTAGCTAATTATTTATTTTTAAGGTATTAAAGGTGGTGGTTGTTGTTGTAGTTAAAATGGGTTTTCTAAAAAAGTGATAAGCAGCTGCCCTCTACTAATTAGTTGCAAAAGTTAAAAAAAGATTGTGTGTAGTTAATAAAATTTGAACAGTAAGTGGATAAGGTCCACGCGCTAGGCGCTTAGAGCAGAAAAGCTTAAACTACTAAGCAAAACTAGAGTTTAAAAATTTGCTATAAGTACTAAAAAACAATACTAATTAAAACTTATTTAACAGCAGATGCTAGCCTATAGCTAGCAACAAGATTGCGATAGAGGCAGAGGAGGTAAAAGAGGTAGAGGAGAGTAAGGACACGTACGTTACCGCAGCAGGAGCCTATAATACTTTATAAAAGCTTCTTGCCTGCTGCTTCTTACCTTTAGGATTTCCCACACTACATAGTACTGTATATAAATAATACAATGCTTAGACTATTCTTCTCTCTATTTAACACAAAGACTAATAGCTTACATTAAGTAAAGTTAGACCTTACTAGGTTACTATACAAAAAGCTATAGTAGTAGATTATAAAGCTTGCGTTTACCTTTGTTAAGCGGCCTTCTTAGTTAGTTAAAGAGAAGCTGTTAGCAGTAGCTTTTATAGTAATTAGGTAAACGTAAAGGTTAAATTCTGTTATTTATTAATACTTTATTAATGCGTCTAGTATTATAGATGTTAAGGTTATAATAGAGGTTGTAAAAAGCTTATTTAGTAGTAAGTTTATTATATACGTTGCGCATGTTAATAGTCTAAGTGCAGTAATAGTATGTTATCTTACTAATCTCCTTCTATGTAAATACAACTGCAGGAGGATTTTGTAAGTCGCCTTTAGGGATAGGAGAGCTGTGCTTAGATAGTAACGCTGTTGTCGTATGTTCACATCTAAGTATAGGCGCATGCCAGAAACGCCGCGACTGCAACACCGCCGGGATAGCGACAGAGACAACAGAAGTTGCAGTCAGCGGTAAATAGTCATCAGTCAAGATAGTTAGTTGGAGGGATATCGCGCATCTTTGTTTCCGTCCGAACATGCTAGAGCGACACACTAATTGCGTGCCGGCAATGCCGAACAAGGGGGCCTGAAGTGACTGTCAGTTACACCAACCCTGTAAGATGTATTACCTTAAAGCGTAATGAGCCCGGATACCTGTTGTTAGCAATAAATCTTTTTTTACCAAAAAGGTGTCTACAAAATGTGTGGTCACATCAAAAGGTTGTCTGGAAAGGCCGAAGCCACTACCTAATTATAACTAATTAACATTCCCAGTTCTTCTAGATTTATTATATTGATATACATGTAGCACTTTATGCCTGCTATTTATAGCTTTATTATTTTAGTGTTAAACTTTAACATGCTGTCTCTATATTTTATAAGTTTTCTGTTAGCTAACACTATTAAGATTAGTTTTCTTTTAACTTAATACAGTATCTTGTGTTTTTTTACTACTTATAAGGAGATTATTATTTATATAACTCTACTATCTCTAAGCGCGTGTAGGTTTTAACTTTATATAGGTATAGTTATAAGCAACTACTTAACTTAACTACTAGTATTTTGTTCTTTTTTTCGAGTTGTTTTAAGTATGCCTTTACTATTGTAACTCTATCCTTAGCAGTATCTTAGTTTTCAGCCTACTTACTTTTTTTTTTAAAAAAAAGTAGCCTGCACTATATTTAGTGTTATAGTGTATTAAGTAACTATTATTATAATAGAAGCTCTAGTACAAGTTTTAGTAAAGTATCTCTTGCCTTAAGGCTTGTCTTCTTAGCTCTAGCTTCTTTGCTTTATAAATTAGGCAGTCTACTGCCTTATAGATATTTAATAATAAAGTAACATAGAAATAGTTATTTACTTATTACACTCTTTCTAGTTACTATTAATAGAAATTGCATCTATCCCTGCATTGCGTATATAAGAGTTAGTAGTAGATCTCTACTTATTTAAGTTTATAGAGGTATTATTTGTCTGCTAAGCACTTATCTACCTACAAGTTCAAGTAGTAGTACCACTCTGAGTCTACTCTGCACTTCTTTTTATTCTTTTTGTAGAACTTATAATTACGCTTATAGTTATACTAACATAACTCTTTGTGCTTTTTAGTACCTTCTACTTCTTTAGCTTTTTAGTTTTTAACTTTAGCTACTAGATTGTTAAAGTATAGTAGTGATTGTATTACTTAATATCTAACCTCTTTAGCGTTCTTAGTAGTAATTAGAATTTTTGCTTCAATTATATATTTGTTGGCGTAGTGCGTTGTTGTTTTATATACCTAACATTAGTTATTAACTAATTATTTTAGCATAACCTTCTCTTTAACCTTCTAATCCATTAGCCTAGGTTTACTTAGAGTAAAGACCTTATTGTTTAGTCTTAGTTGTTGTATAATCTTATAGCTATTTATTAAGTATGCTTTTTTGTAGAGGTCTATGTAACGGCGCAGGCAAGACTTGCGGATCAGTATCGGCAGAAGAGATCACGGTAAGGCATATGGGAGTGCGTTGTGATCCACAAAAGAGCTTTAATTTAAATAAGATACTTATAGGCCTTGTATAAAAGAATATCAAAAATCTACAGAGCAACTATAGGTCTTAAGCTGTCTTTATACCTGCGCTCTAGGCTAGGACTAGAGTAGGTCTGATACAGGTAAGATCCTAAGATCATAGTAAAAATAATAAAGTTGTAACGTGTTTATTACACTACCCTTTCATCTAGTAGTTAGCTAGTCCTGTACCTGTATATATTCTTTAACATGTTTGTTATTTATTTATTATTAACTTTATAATATCTTTTGTTGTTGGTGTAGACTTCTAATAGGCAGTTACTGCAACTAGAACCTAAAGTAGTGTTAGACTAGCCTTAAGCGTTTGCTGTTTTAATATTATAACAACACGTTGTGTTTAATTTTTCTACTTTTCTAAAACACTACACACACACATATGTATATACATATATATAGAAACATATATACATATATATACACACACACACTATGCTGCTACGTTGCCTCTTAGGGGCTTTACTAGAGGTGTATTACCTTATTTGCCTGCAGTTAGTACGCGCCTTTACGCAAGGCGTTCTTAGAGTTAAATATTAGTTTAACTTTAAAACGTTTAAGAAATGCGCTTAATGCATATAGTAAAAAGAAAAGTGCTTTTTTATAAGTTTAATATTTTTTACCTTTTTAAACTTAAAATTGGCTTAGATAAGTGCTAAAGTATATTAAAAAGGAGTTTCTTAAACTCTTTACTATTATAAACCTCCTTACTACTGTAGAGTACAAAGAGCATCTAGTAGAAGACTGCTTCTCTGCTAAAAAGTAAGTGCAGGCAGTAGCTTTTGTCTTAGCCAGGAAGGTCTAAATAATAAGAAGCTAAAAAAAAGAGCTATTTATAGCTTTAATTCTAGTTTTAACTTACTAAGTCTTTTTAGAGATCTAGAATACTGTCTATTTACTAGATAGCTAAGTTGCCTCTTTAGAGGCCTTTACTTGCTAGGGCAGAACTAGTAGTAGTAGTCTAGTTGCTTTGCTAGAGGAGGAGGATAATAAGCAGCGCCTCTAGAGAGAGGCAAGGGAGGAGGAGGAGAGTAGTAGGCTCTCCTCTAGCTCCTCCTCCTTTTATAAAAAGGAGGAGTAATCCTTCTTAGATCTTTAAGTAGAGGTAAGGGGTAGAGGAGAAGGGGAGGTTAGAGGTAGTTTAAGGGTAGACTAGCTGTATTACTAAATACTTATAAAAAAAAACCTTTTTTTTATATATTGTTGTTTTGCAGTAAAGTTATATCCTTTTTTTTTAGGCTATAATTTACTTTACTAAAGACGTTAGAAGACTTAGACATGTAAGGTTTTTCTTATAGAAGGCTTTAAGTTTATAAGAAGCTTTTATAAAATTTAAAGCTAAGTACTAAGTTAAATCTAGGTTATGTTTAACCTAGCTAATATAGTATTTTAACTTTAGGGAATATACTTTGCTAGTAAAAATTTTATTAACTTCTTATTTTTTTACGCCTTAAATTAGAGTAGAAGCTAGACTAGAAGCTGCTTGTCTAGGAAGTAGGTTCTAAAGATTTTTACACAATAGTTCTAGTGCAAAAATGTAATAAATCTAAGACTTCTTTAGTAAACTAAAGCAATAGAAGTAGCTAACTTTCTTAAGAACATTTAAAAGTTCTATTTATTTAGCTAATAGTTTTTAGCTTAAGTAATTAATTGTATAGTTCTTTTTATTTAAAAAAACCTTATCTCTAATATTTTTGTTAATTAGGCAGCAGTAGCAATTTACTATAGTTTATATCTAATTTTAAGCTTTCTCTAAGATAGTTTGTGCTATTTTTCAAGTATTATATATTTAGGTAGCTATAGCTAACGCGGTCTTGTAGTTTATTTTGTTAGTTAAAGTAAAAGTGTTAGCTAGCTACTTCTAGTCTTAGCTCTGTCTAGGATTAAATCTGCAAAGAATCTAATACAGGGACATACCTAAAGCAGAATAAAGTAAATAAATTTATGCTATATTAATTAAAGGCAGTAGTCTACTCTAGTTGTCTTAGTAGTAAGATATAAATAGCTAAAGCTTCTAGTTAATAAATTTATTCGTAATCTTTGTCTAACTATTTGTCTTTTTATAGTAGGCTATTAATAGTTTAACTTTAACGCCTAAAATCTAATAAAACTTAGACTAATAACTAGATATTAACTAAGGTTTTTAATTGAAGATAATAGTGTTAAGTGTGTAGCTAAATTAATACATTTAGTAAATAAATAATTTAGCTATACCCCTTCCGTTACTTATTTTATAATTAAGAATAAAGATAGCCTATTTAGATAAACAATTAATTATAACTATAATCTAGTTATAACTAGCCTTATTTAGTAGGAATTCCTTAAAGTTAATACACAAGTGTTATATTAGATAATTAGAGATTAGTAAGAGGTAAATTAACTTAAAAATTTAGGTCTATCTTAGATGTATCTTGCAACAGGCTATGTAGTTCTATATATACTTTTTGCTAGTAGCCTCTATACCTTTCTAGTAATAATTTAAGGCAATAAACTAATAAGTTTTAGTAGCGCTAGAGTAAGTAGAAGAAACCTAGTTATGTGCCTTTTAGATTATCTTAGTGTAGAGTATAGAGTTAGGTAGTACGCAAAGGTAGTTTAAGTATAATAGTAATTTATTTTTCATCTAGTACTTATTTAGTAATAGGTTACACTTTTTTTTAAATACAGTGCAATTTGTTTGCAAGATAAATTTAATTAACTCTAGCAAATCTAAATTTATAGGCTTTAAGGTAGCTTCTACTACGCGTAGAGATAAAATCTAAGCATAGAGATAGGCAACATAGATAAAAGTAAAGTTAAAGATAATATAGTTATCTAGTTAGTGCAGTTCTAGTAGGACCTGTAAACAATTATTAGTTTTAATAAACTTTAAGTTTTTTACGTTCTAATCACATCGCAAAAAAATATCTGCGTAGGCGTTATTTTTCCTAGGTGTGTATTAGATGTAAAAAGAAAATAAGGCAAGTTCCTTAGCCTAACGTACTTGTCTAGCGTTTAGGACTTCTTTAGTTATAAAGTACCTAAGTAAATAATAGTTTAAATATAAATTAATTCTAGTGTAGGATATTACTAATTTAGCTCACTACTTGCTAAACGCTATAATAATAGCAAAAAGTTCCTTATTATAAATTTTCTAATTTAGTTTAGACCTAGATAGAACCTTACTAAAAAACGCTACTAGACACTATTCCTTATCTAGTTGTTTCTAAGAAAGTACGCCTACAACAACACTACCTAATACGTTAGTCTCTACTTTAGTATTATATTTAAGGTAATAATAGTATAAAGTAGAAATCTCTAGCAATACAGCTTTTAATCTTTTAAAGGCCTCTTTATAATCTAAATCTTTTACAAATACTTTTAAAGAGCTTTAAAGTACAAGAAGTAGTTTAGTAATTTATTAGTATTTTAGTACAAATTGCTAGTAGAACTTAGTTAACCTAAAGAACAATCTGAAACCTATAATAGTAGTAAGTTATACCTAGTTATTAAGGGGTTCTACCTTACTACGATCTACCTCTAGCCTTTAGTTTTTTATGATATAGCCTAAGTACTTTGTCCTTATAACATAAAATTTGCTCTTTTTAATATTAACTTAAAGACCTGCTTGCTGTAGTCTTTCTAGTACCTTTTGTACGTAGAGAACATATTGTAACTTAAATTTAGAGTAGATAAAGATGTTGTCTAAGTAGACTATACAGAAATTATTAAAATACTTAATTAACACATTATTTATATAATATTAATAGGTAGTAGGGCTATTACATAATCTAAATAGCAATACCTTAGACTTGTACATTCTATATTAGGTCTAAAAAGTAGTAAACCTCGTAGAGCTTAAGTCTATCTTAATCTTATTAAAAGCCGCGCGTATATTTAACTTAGTAAAGAACTAAGCTCTATACATGTAAGCTAATAGCTTATTAATACGCAGAATTAAATATAATTCTTTTAAAGTAATTATATTAAGTTTGCAATAATTAACACAAATCTAAATATCTCTATTAGACTTTTAAATATAGAGGATAGAGGAGGCAAAGAGTTAATTACTAGAATTCATATATTCTTTCTTAAGGTTATCTATTACAAACGTCTTAGTAGCTTTAGGTCTTTTAGTGCTCTACTTTTATAGAAAGCTAAACTAATTTAGTAGTAGTTTAGTAAAGATAATCTTGTAGTTATACAGGCAATGTCTATATAGTTAGTCTACTATAGTTTTGCTAAATACGTCTTAATATA
Source organism: Alternaria gansuensis (assembly GCA_009289805.1). Classification (NCBI taxonomy): domain Eukaryota; kingdom Fungi; phylum Ascomycota; class Dothideomycetes; order Pleosporales; family Pleosporaceae; genus Alternaria; species Alternaria gansuensis. The sequence continues at coordinate 76,831 of WBOK01000188.1, read as the reverse complement.
AATAGTAGACAGATAGATGTTAGTCTTAAATTAATTAAGTATTATTAGAATTATAAAGTTCTATACAGTCTTTTAACAAACAATTTATCTTATAAATACTTATTATAAAAAACTTGTTTTTTTTATTTATTTAAATAATAGAAGGCGTTAGCCAAAATATTTATAATGCGTAAAGTGGGGTCTTTCTAAATAAAATCTAGTTTAGAAAAAGTGTCTTTAAGAGTAAAACAAGTCTCTTAAAGCTAAAAAAGGCTATAGATTCTTTATTTAGAAATTATTGTAGAGCTTTACCTTCTCTAGTATTTATCCTTCTCCCACAGCGCGTTTCTACGCTAGATATTCTTCTCTGCAACTTTATTGTTTGTAGGTTCCTTTAACTACATAAGGATAGAGAAGGCAAACTTATATATATTAGGATATTTTATAGGCTATATAATTTAGTTCTAAACTATGTCTAGCAATAGGTTAAATTGCTAAAGCTATTTAATTCTAATAATATAATTCTGTGTACCTAAGTCTATAATAACAAAAAGACAGTTAACAATCTTTCTACTATTAATTTTAATGTAAAGACAGATATATTTATTTACTTTAGTCTAGATCTAGTCCTAGAATCTTTTTATAGCGACCTTAAAGGGCAGTCTTTAGATAAGAACTTAAAGTAATTAAAAAAGAGTATAAGCAACAAAGAAATTTAAGAATCTAAAACCTTAAGCTCTAGTATTTATTAACAATTATAACTAGGCACTGTACCTCTTTAAACAAAAAATAGTAGGAACTTAGAAATACTTTCTTTTAAACAAGTGTAATAAATTAATTTTAGCAAGATTATACTTATATAGGCCTAGGCTAAAGCGTTATCTTAAGCGTCTTTATATTCCTTCTATTCCTAGTCTAAGTAATGTTCTACAGCTTCTAAGTATTCTTCTTATTTAGTTTTAATCCCTTTTACTTAAGAGGTAGTATAATTACTTGCAAAGTAACTAGGCTTTTTGCACTGAAAATAAGTATCTAGTAAAAGCTTATTATTAAAGGCTAAAGTTTTAGATAAGAATTTAGGAGTGCTTAAAGTAGTGCAAGCGGGTATTAAAGGCAAATTAGACAGAAGACTAGTGTAATACAGCCGCAGACTCTAATATTGTTAGAGATAAGGCTTCTGTAGAGGTGCCAAGCTATATACTAGTTTACTATTTATATTTAGTCTAATAAAAGAATTGCGTTTTTTCATATTAAAAGCATTAAGGTGTTAAACTATCTTGTTAAATAAGTTGTTTTATAAGTATTTAAATCCTCAATTTAGGGCGCGCAAAGCGGAGGTAATTTTCTCTTATAAGTAGAAAGACTACTCTAACTTAGAAACAGACCCTTTAATAGCAGTGCTAATAAACTTTACTTTAAAAGCTAAAAACGTTTCTTTCTTATCTAGAACTAGGCAGTAAAAAGCTGCACAGCTTTCCGCCTATTTATTACTAAATACAAAATCTAATTTAAGTAGCGCAATTATTTTTTTTTTTTTTTAAACTGTTTTAAAACTAAATTAGCTAAATACTGCGGTTTAAGGTATTCTTTTGCGATACTAGTAGTGTGTCCCTACACAAGAGCTATATAAGCACACTCTATCTAGTAGTAATCTAAGTTAATCTTTAATTAGTCTTTTATTAAAGCCTGCTATTAACAAAACGTAGAGTTAGTCCTATTATTAAGATTTTTAATAGTAGGCATGCGCTCTATAAGCTTAATATATAGAGTCTTAAGAGTAACAAAAATGTACTGTGGTAATTAGCTTATTAGTATATCTGCTTTTGTTAGCAGTGTTTTAGTAGATAGTATAGCTGTATCCCTAGACAGTATAATTTCTTATGTTAATTACGCAACTTGTGCATTTAACTAGTTAATTTTATCTTTATAAGGTGCAACAGAATCTTCCTCTAAATTTACTTTTTGTTTTCTTAACTTTATTCTTCTTAATAACTAGTTTCTTACTAGTTACTTTGTCTTGTAAGAATTGTTGTAAACCTAAGCAGCAGGTTAATTTTTAAATTAGCTCTAAAGAGGGTCTTAAGTAATTTTAGTTAGCTTTTAGCATTTAATTCTAATGCTAATAAGTTATTAGTAGTTATTATGTTTCTACCTTAGCGCACTCTACGCAACTTTTCTAAAGTAATTTGCTTTATTATTTAAGTTAAAAGTTCTAAACTTAAAGGCTTTAGTTAGTAGAAGATCTAGAGGATCCTACTTTAGGTGTTATTAGACTTAACAGTGTAAAACTTCTAGTTTATATTTAAAGATGCTTAAGCTTAGGCGCAGTTTAAATAAATAGCTGTAATATTGTTTTAAATGCTGTTACTAGCTAAGACAAGATTTTGAATATAATGTAATAGCGCAGGCAAGACTTACAGATTAGTATTAGTAGGAGAGATTACGGCAAGGCATATAGGAGTGCGTTGTGATCTACAAATAAGCCTTAATTTAAATAAGACACTTATAGGCCTTGTATAAAAGAATATTAAAAATCTACAGAGCAACTATAGGTCCTAAGCTGTCTTTATACCTGCGATCTAGGCTAGGACTAGAGTAGCTCCGATACAGATAAGATCCTGAGATAACGGTGAGGATAATAGAGTTGTAACGTGTTTGTTACAACTATAACTACAACTACGCGTCTGTGCGACCTAACCGCAACCCACGTCCGTGCGACCACAACCTAACCACAACTACTCTTTTCTCACGCACAGACTATTGGTTGTAGTTAGGTTGTGGTTAGGTTAGCTTATGTAAGACCTAGCAATGACCTAACTCTAACCTATTTACTAGCCTACCTCTAAGGCGACAAGCTGTGTATTAGTTGTTGCAGAATAAGCTACTCAGCTGTTTCTCTACAGAACCTAGGTACTCAAAATCACACCCAAAATCCACAATCAGGCTACGATTAATGGATTACTAGAAGCTATTACGCTACTAGTACTACTTATTATTGTTATCAATTGATTGTTGTGATCAATGACGTTAAGGATTACGCAATCTACTATAGATTACGCAATCTGCCATAGATTACGCAATTTACCATAGATTACGCAATCTACTACGCAAGCTATTGCGTAAGTATTGATCTTTCTAGAATGCAAGTAACAGGTATATATAGATTGTGGTTTGGCTTGTAGTTAGAAACTGTCAGGACCTGACGGCCTTCCAGGCCAGGTCGGATCCGTTCGGCATGGTTGAGGTTAGACGAGACCAGGTTAGGTCCGAATAGGTTATATGACCCTAGATTACCTTAGTATAAGTAGAGATACAATACCGTAGTGGAGATAGTATTAATTTGTCTCTTATCTACAGGCAGTTTACTATTATTCCCCTATCTTTAACATTTTATATCCCTATTTAGTATTACGCCTTACATTTGAATTAATTCTTTTAGATATGCTTATGCTACACAATAAGTGCCTAATCTACTTGTACAGACAGCCGCCCCCGTACTCTTGCTAACAATAAAGAAAGATTATCTAATCTAAAAATCTAAAAGACAAGATTATTAGAACTAGTACTTATCTTTAAAAAGAAACAAGAACAGGCACCTAACAACTAGAAGATAAACAAAGATAAAAAAAGTAACACATTTTAATCCTTAATTGCGCTACAATATCTATATATACCTAAAAAAGGCTAGAATAGCCTAAAAAAAAGCTACCCTAGACTAAGAATTAGTACAATTGCGCGCATAGAAAGAAAAACAGCTAAAACAATATAAGTTAGCTAAATTATAAGAAATATATAATAAAGTAGTTTTAAAAAACCTAAGCGCACTTAATAGGGATCTAAAAAATATAGTTTTAAGTAAACAAACTAAGTAAACTTTATTAATTAGCCTTTTACGTCTAGAACTACTATATATGTTCTTAAAGGCTAGCTATGTATAATACAACTAATAAGAAAAAGATTACAAATTATACTTTTGTAACGAACACGTACAACACGTTACAACTCCATTACCCTTACTATTATCTTAGTCTTACCTGTATCGGACCTACTCCGGTCCTGGTCTAGAGCGCAGGTATAAAGACAGCTTAGAACCTATAGTTGCTCTGTAGATTTTTGATATCTTTTTGTACAAGGCCTATAAGTGTCTTATTTAAATTAAGGCTCTTTTGTGGTTTACAACGCACTTCTATATACCTTGCCATAATCCCTTCTGCCGTTACTAATCTGTAAGTCTTGCCTACGCTATTACATTATATTAAAAATCTTGTCCTAGCTAGTAACAGCATTTAAAACAATATCGCAGCTGTTTGTTTAGACTACGCCTAAGCCTAAGCCTCTTTAGATATAAACCAAAAGCTTTACACTGTTAAGTCTAACAACACCTTAGGTAGGATCCCCTAAATCTCTTACTAACTAAAGCCTTTAAGTTTAAAACTTTTAACCTTAACATGCGTAGAGTGCGCTAAGGTAGAAACACAGAGACTACTAACAACCTATTAGCATTAGAATTAATTGCTAATAGCTAACTAAAACTACCCCAGACCCTCTTTAGAGCCCGTCTGAAAATCAACCTGCTGCTAGAGTTAACAACAATCCCTACAAGACAAAGCAACTAGCAAGTAACTAGTTGTTAAAAAAGATAAAGTTAAGAAAGAAGAAGAAGCGGATTTAGAGAAAGATCTAGTCACACCCTATAGGGACAAAATTAACCGCTTAAATGCGCAAGTCACGCAATTAACACAGGAAGTTACGCTCTCTAAGGACACGGCCGTACTGTCTACTAAAACACTGCCGACAAAAACAAATATACTAACAAGCTAGTTAACACAGTACATTTCTGCTACCTCTAAAATACTACGCATTAAGCTTACAAAGCGTACGCCTACTATTAAAAATCTTAACAATAGAACTAACTCTACGTTCTGTCAATAGCAGGCCTTAATAGAAGACTAATTAGAGATTAACTTAGATTACTACTAGACTGAGCGCGCTCGCATAGCTCTTGTGTGGGGACACACTATTAGTATCGCGAAAGGATACCTTAAACCGCAGTACCTAGCCAATTTAGTTTTAGAACAGTTTAAAAATGTAGAAGAAATAATTACTTTACTTAAATTATATTTCGTATCTAGTAATAAACAGGCAGAAAGCCGTGCAGCTTTCCACCGCCTAGTTATAGACAAGAAAAAAACGTTTTTAGCTTTTAAAGCAACGTTTATTAGCACTGCTATTAAAAAGTTTGTTTCTAAGTTAGAGTAGTCTTTCTACTTATAGGAGAAAATTACCCCTGCCTTGCGCGCCCTAAATTTAGGTTTTAAATACCTATAGAATAACTTATTTAACAAGATAGTGCAACACCTTACTGCATTTAACATAGAAAAACGCAATTCTCCTATTAGACTAAATATAGATAGCAAACTAGTGTTTACCTTAGCACTACTAAGAAAGCTCCGCCCTTAACAATATTAGAGCCCGCGGCCTTTTTACACTAGCTTTTTATCTAATTTGACCTTAACCCCTGCTCGCGCTACTTTAAGCACGCCTAGATTTCCGTCTAAGACCCCCGCCCCTAATAACAAGCCTTTATTAGATACTTGTTTTAAGTGCAGGAAGCCTAGCCACTTTACAAGCGATTATACTACCCTTTAAGTAAGAGAGATTAAGATTAAACGGGAAGAATACTTAGAAGCTGCTGAACCCCACTTAGACCAGGAACAGGAGGGAAACGAAGACGCTTAGGACAACGCTTTAGCCTAGGCCTACACAAGTATAATCTTGCTAATATTAACCTTTTAAACTTATTTAGAGGAAAGCATTTCTAAGTTTCTACTGTCCTTTGTTCAAAGGGGTACGGCGCCTAGCTATAATTATTAATTAATACTAGAGCCTAAGGTTTTGTATTCCTAAATTCCTCTATTGCTTATACTCTTTTCTAATTACTTTAGGTTCCTATACAAAGACTGCCTTTTAAGGTCTCTGTAAAAGGATTCTAAGACTAGATCTAGACTAAAGTAGATAAATATATCCGTCTTTACATCTAAATTAATAGTAGAAAGATTCTTAACTATCTTTTTGTTATTATAGACTTAGGTACGCAAGATTGTATTATTAGGATTAAATAGCTCTAGCGATTTAACTTATCGCTAGACACGGTTTAGAACCGAATTGTGTAGCCTACAAGATATCCCGCTACGTACAATCCTACTCTCCCTATCCTTATGTAGTTAAAGGAACCTTCTAACGATAAGGTTGCGGAGAAGGATATCTAGCGGAGAAACGCGCTCTAGGAGAAGGATAAATACTAGAGAAGGCAAAGCCCTACAACGGTTTTAATACAAAGAATCTGCGGCCTTTTTTAGCTCCTAAAAGCTTATTTTACCTCTAAAGTCGCTAATCCTAAACTAGATCCTGTCTGGTTAGACCCCACCCTACGCATAGCTATTATTTCAGCAAATGCCTTCTATTATTTAATAAAACAAAAAGAAAATAAGTTCTTTACAACAAGTATTTACAAAATTAATTATTTGTTAAAAGACTGTATAGAACCTAATAATCCTAACAACGTTAAATTAATTCAGAACTAACTTCTATCTATTTACTATTCGTATCAAAACGTGTTTAGCAAAACCGCAGCAGACTAACTGCCTAAACACTGCCTATACAACTACAAGATTGTCCTTACTAAACTACTTCTAAATTAGTTTAGTCCTTTATACAAGCAGAGCACTAAAGAACTTGAAGCTACTAAGACGTTTGTAATAGATAACCTTAAGAAAGAACACATTAATCCTAGTAATTGCCCTTTCGCCTTCTCTATCCTCTGTGTTCAGAAGCCTAACAGAGACATTTAAATTTGTGTTAATTATTGCAAACTTAATGCAATTACTTAAAAAAACTTGTATCTAATCCCGCGTATTAATAAGCTATTAGCTCGCACACATAGAGCCTAGTTCTATACTAAGTTAGACATACGCGCGGCTTTTAACAAGATTAGAATAGACCTAGATTCTAAGAAGTACACTACTTTTCAGACCCAATACAGAATGTACAAGTCTAAGGTGTTGCTATTTAGATTATGCAACGGCCTAGCTACCTATTAACGTTATATAAACAATGTGTTAATTAAGTATCTTAATAACTTCTGCATAGTCTACTTAGACAACATCCTTATCTACTCTAAATTAGAGGCAGAACATGTTCTCCACGTACAAAAAGTACTAGAAAGATTACAGCAAGCAGGCCTCTAAGTTAACATTAAGAAAAGCGAATTCTATGTTACAAGGACAAGGTACCTAAGCTATATCTTAACAGACTAAGAGCTAGAAGTAGATCCTAACAAGGTAGAACCCCTTAATAATTAGGTATAACCTACTACTATTACAGGTGTAAGGTCGTTCCTTAGCTTTATAGGGTTCTACCAGCAATTTGTACCTAAATACTTACAAGTTATAAAACTGCTTTTAGCACTCTAGAGTCCTTTAAAGCCATTTATATAGGATTTAGATTGCGAGGAGGCCTTTAGAAGGTTAAAAGCCGCATTGCTAGAAATCTCTACCTTATGCCATTACCACCCCAAGTACGATACTAAGGTGGAGACTAATGCATCAGATGGTGTTGTTGCAGGCGTACTCTCTTAGAAACAACTAAATAAGAAATAGTGTCTAGTAGCATTCTTTAGCAAGGTCCTATCTAGGTCTAAACTAAATTAGAAGATTTACAACAAAGAACTTTTTGCTATTATTACAGCGTTTAGTAAGTAGTAAGCCAAATTAGCCTTAGCTTACTTTAGAATTAACGTGTATTTAGACTCTTGTTTACTTAAGTACTTTATAACTATAAAGGTCCTAAACGCTAGACAAGTACGTTAGGCTAAGGAACTTGCCTTATTTTCTTTCTACATCTAATACACACCTAGGAAGGATAACGCTTACGCAGACATCTTTTTACTACGCAAGCAAGATGTAGGAAACCTAAAGTCTGCTAAAACTAATAATTGTTTGTAGGTCCTACTTAGACCGCACCAACTTGACAACTAAATTAACTCTAACCTTGCTCTTAACTATGTCGCCTAACTCTACGCTTAGAATTCGTCTCTACGCGTAGTAGAAGCTACCTTAGAGCTTATAACCCTAGATTTACTAGAACTAATTAAATCTATCTTGCAAACAAATCGCACTGCGTTTTAAAAAAAGTGTAACCTGTTACTAAATAAGTACTAAATTAAAAATAGATTGCTTTTGTACTTAAACCGCCTTTGCGTACTACTAGACTCTATACTCTACACCCGGATAATCTAAGAGGCACACGACTAGGTCTTCTTAGCTCACCCTAGCGCTACTAAAACTTATTAGCTAATTACTCTAAAATATTACTAGAAAGGTATAAAGGCTACTTACAAAAGGTATGTGCGGAACTGCATAGCCTGTCGCAAGGCACATCTAAGACAGACCTAAATTCCTAAGATAATTCACCCTCTACTAATCTCTAATTATCTAATGCAACACTTGTGCATTAACTTTAAGAAATTCCTACTAGGTAAGGCTAGTTATAATTAGATTATAGTTATAATTAATTATTTATCTAAACAGGCTATCTCTATCCTTTGTTACAAGATAATTAACGCAAGGGGTATAGCTAAATTATTTATTTAATAGGTGTACTAATTTAGCTACACACCTAACACTATTATCTTTAATTAAGGACCTAAGTTTGTATCTAGTTTCTAGTCTAAGTTCTGTTAGATCCTAGGCGTTAAGGTTAAACTATCAACAGCTTACCACAAAGAGACTAACGTTTAAACAAAGATTATAAACAAATATATTAACTAGAGGCTTTAGCCGTTTGTATCCTACTACTAAGACAACTGGAGTGGACTACTACCTCTAATTAATAGAGCACAAATTTCCTTACCCTATTCTGCCCTAGGCATGTCCCCGTATCGGATCCTTTACGGATTTGATCCTAGATAGAGCTAGGACTAGAAGCAGCTAGCTAACACCCTTACGCTAACTAACAAAATAAACTACAAGGACGCGTTAGCTATAGCTACCTAAATACACAACACGTGGGAAACGGCACAAACCTTTTTAAAGAAAGCTTAAGATAAGATGTAAACTGTAGTAAATTATCACCGCCGCCTAATTAATTAGAACGTTAGAGATAAGGTTTTTCTAGACACAAAGAACCTCGCGATTAATCGCCTAAGCTAGAAACTATTAGCTAAATAGGAAGGCCTCTTTAAAGTTCTTAAGAAAGTTAGCTACTTTTATTACCTTAAGTTACTAAAAAAGTCTTAGATTTACAACGTCTTTGCACTAGAACTATTGTGCAAAGATCCTTAGGACCTACTTCTAGAACAAGAAGCTCTAAAGCTAGCGCCTACCCTAATTTAAGGCGTAGAAGAATAAAAAGTTAATAAGATTTTTGCTAGCAAGGCATATCGATTAAAGTTAAAATACTAAGTTAGCTAGGTCAGCCACAATCTAGACCTAACTTAGTATTTAGCCTTAAATTTTATAGGAGCTTCTTATAAACTTAAAGCCTTCTATAAGAAAAACCCTACACGTCTAGGTTCTCTAAAGTCTTTAGCAAAGTAGATTATAGCTTAAAAATAAAAAAAAGAGGATATAACTTTACTGTAAGACAACAATATATAAAAAAAAAAAAAAAAAATTCTAAATAGGTATTTAGTAAAACAGCTAGTCTACCCCTAGACCCTCCCCTAAACTAACTCTACACTTCCTCCTCCCCTCCTCTACCTTACTTAAAGATCTAGAGAGGATTGCTCCTTCTTCTTGTAAAAGGAGGAGGAGCTGGAGAAGAGTTTACTGCTCTCCTTCTTCTCCCCTGCCTCTCTCTAGAGGTGCTGCTTATCGTCCTCCTCCCCTGGCGGAGCAACTGGACCACTACCGCCAGTTCCGCCCCAGCGAGCAAAGGCCTCCAAAGAGGCAACCTAGCTGTCTAGTAAATAGATAGCGTCCTAGATCTCTAGAAGGACCTAGTAAGTCAAAACTAGGATAGAAGCTACAGACAGCTCCTTCTCCTAGCTCCTCATTACCTAGACCTTCCTAGCTAGAACAAAGGCCGCCGCCTGCACCTGCTTTTTAGCAGGGAGGCAGTCCTTTACTAGATCCTTCCTGTGCTCTGCAGCAGCGAGGAAGTCTATAGTAGTAAGGAGTTTAAGAAACTCCTCCTTAACATACTCTAGCACCTATTTAAGTTAATCTTAAGTTTAAAACAGCAAGAAATATTAAACTTATAAAAAAGCACTTCTCCTTCTACTATGCGCAATATGCGCATTTCTTAGACATCTTAAAGTTCAACTAATATTTAACTCTAAGAACGCTCTGCGCGAAGGCGCGCACTAACCGCAGATAAATAAAGCAATACGCCTCTAGTAAAGCCCCTAGAGGGCAGCGCAGCAGCATAGTATATGTGTATGTATGTGTATGTGTATATGTGTGTGTGTGTGTAGTGTTTTAGAGAGGCAGAAAATTCAGACACAACGTGTTGTTATAATATTAAAACAGCAAACGCTTAAGGCCGGTCCGACACTGCTCCAGGTCGTAGTCACGGTAACTGCCTATTAGAAGTCTACAACAACAACAAAAAGACATTATAAAGTTAACAAATAAACAACAATTATGTAAAAGAATATACACAGCTACAGGACTAGCTAACTACTAGAAAAGGGGGTAGTGTAACAAACACGTACAACACGTTACAACTCTATTACCCTTACCGTTATCTTAGTCTTACCTATATCAGACCTACTCCGGTCCTAGTCCAGAGCGCAGGTATAAAGACAGCTTAGGACCCATAGTTGCTCTATAGATTTTTGATATCCTTTTGTACAAGGCCTATAAGTGTCTTATTTAAATCAAGGCTCTTTTGTAGATTACAACGCACTCCCATATGCCTTACCGTGATCTCTTCTGCCGTTACTAATCCGTAAGTCTTGCCTGCGCCGTTACAACTTTCTTTACGTTCTATAAAGTTTTATAGCTAAAACTTAAAAAATTAACTTTAAGATAATATATATTTGAAAATTACTAAAAATGCTATAGCACGCACATTAAACTGTAAAGAAATAGAAGTTACTTTTTTAAATACTAAAATAAGTAGATTTAAAAAAAGTAAGGTTAAACTTTTTAGAATTACTTTAAGAACGCAAATAATAAGCTTACAACTATTTAAAATAGGCTTACTTACTTTTAAAGCAGAACCTTACAGACTTGCTAGACTATATAAGACTAATCTAAAAAGAATTAGGCTTAGATTAAATACTAAATGTCTAAGTTCTAGAATATATAGCAGTATTGCGTAAAAATATCAAGAAAAGTCTTTTTTTACTTTTAGTAAACTAACAGGTAATATTACTACAAGTAGAAGAACATATAAACTATATCTATAGATAAAAAGCTTAAAGAATAAAATCTAAACTATAATACTTTAAAAAAGAGAGAGCAAGAGCACTATAAGACTAAAAAAGGTTAAAGAATGTAGAAAAGACCTGAAAAACAATTAAGCAGGTAAGAATAAGCTATTATAGCCTAAAATAGAGTAAACTTAGCAAGAAAAGTAAAAAAAACGCACTTGATAGTATTATAAGTGTAGAGAACTTAGACATTACAAGTTTAACTACTATAAGCTAAGTAAGCTTGAAAAAACAACAAACAGCGCTACTGCACTTAAGTTAAAAAAAAACTAAAGGCAGAGGAACTTAAGTTCTACCTTGCTGCCTATATTACTCTCTACTAAGAAACAAGAACTTAGGCACGTTACGTAAAGCAATCTTACCTAAACTAGTGCAGCTTTTAACTATAAAGTGTATAGTTAAGGTATTAAAACTTATAAAAGCTATAGTTAATAGAGGCTTACAACTAGATTTTATGTCTGCTATATTAGTAAAGAAGCAAGACTTAGCTATTAATTCTTTACTTAGCCTAATAATAGAAGAAGTAAATAGAGGCAAGCTTACTATTTATAGCACAGCTAAAGTAAATGTAACTATTATAAATTTATAAGAACGCGTTAAGACGCAATATATTTTATTTTAGTATTAGACCTAAAACAGTTCTTAATTTCCTTAAGTTACTATAGATTAACTCCTGCAACTTAAAAATAAGCTATGCAACAAGACGTATACTTTTTTAAAGTAAGAAGTTTTAAAATCTAAGCAGTTTTTAAAAAGTTAGTATAAAAGACGCAGAAACCTTTAAAAGAAGCATGCGTAATCTTATAGCAGACGTATATGCGTGTATTATAAGTTCTATAAGCTAGAATAGCTAAGAATTAGCTAAAATAGGCTAGCTTCTCTTATAATACGCTAAATACGCAGTTATGTATTTAAACAAAGACTTTATAGTTATAGCAAAGCATAGACAATAGAATCTAGTAATTAACTTACTACCTAGTACAAATATACTACACATGCTATTATATAACCTATTAAGAATAGAGTTAGAACTATTAAGGAAATACCTTACAAAGTATATAGCAAGAGGATAAATAAAAAAATCTAAGTCCTTAGCAAGCGCACTAATACTCTTTATAAAAAAGAAAAATAGTATAATAAAGCTGTAGGTAGATTATTGTTGTCTAAATAAAATTATAGTAAAAAACAGGCACTCTCTCCCACTTATTATAAAGTTATTAGATAGACTAGCGCAAGCTAAGTACTATACTAAGCTTAATATAAGAGAAGCGTACTACAGAGTGCGTATTTAAGAGGGAAATAAATAGAAAACAGCCTTCTGCAATAAATATAGCTATTTTAAGTATACTATAATACCTTTTAGCCTAATAAACGCTTCTACGCAGTTTTAAGCCTATATAAACTAAACACTAGTTAGCTTAGTTAATATATCTTATATTGTTTATTTAGACAATATCCTAATATTCTCTAAGACAAGAGAAGAATATAAAATTTATATTAAGAGGTATTACAAAGATTGCGCGAAGCTAAGCTATACATAAAGCTTAGTAAGTGCGAATAGTACACTAAGCGCACAGAGTACTCAACATACATAGGTATACTAAATAATGTTAAGATTAACAAAAATAAAATTAAGATAATCTAGAATCAGCCTATCCTACGCATAGGGCAGGACATGAAAGTATTTATTAGTTTTATAAACTACTATAAGAGATTTTTTACTAGATTCTCTAAGTTAGCTCTACCCTTAACTATATCAACCTAGAAAAGCCTAGGCTTAGCTAGAAAAGGCTATGCTATAAGAAGGGAGGAAAGTTAAACTCTAGATAATAGGGAAAAGGCAAAAAAAGCATTTTAACAACTTATAAAATCCTTTCTAAATATACTTATACTAGCGCATTTTAAGAAAGACAAAAAGATAAAAGTAGAAGTAAACGCCTCTAGCAGTGCGATATTAAGTATCCTAAGCTAATATATCCTAAAATCGCCTACTACAAAATAATAAAAGCTAGTTAACTTTTATTTACGCAAGCTAATTGCGGCTAAATACAACTATAAAATTAATAACTAAGAACTCTTTACACTAGTTAAAAGTTTAGAACACTAGCGCTACTACCTTAGAGGTATTTATTTTGAGATTTAAATAAATTATTAAAACCTTAAATAGTTTATAGAAACTACGATTTTTAGCCACTACTAAGTATAGTTATATCTAGTGCTAACACGCTACAATTCTGTCTTAAACTACTGCCCTAAGAGCACTAATCTAGCAGATAGCCTATCTTGCTATTTTAACTATATAGCTCAGTTATAGAAACTAGCACAAAAATATAATAAAGCTTTAATATAACTAATAAGAAATATTCTAAGTAATAAAGGCAAAAAAAGCTTAGTTATTGCGGTAACCTTTACTTAATTAAGTAAACAAATATAGCAGCAAGCTACCTTAAAAAAAGCACTAAAAGAGTTTAAATGATTAAACAAAACTACACTTAAGGATCTAGAACTTCTAGAAGACTGTAACATTACTAATAAAGACATCGAAGCTACATTAGACAATTCTAATATAGAAATAGACTAGAAGGGCCTATCTAAACCTAGAATAGGCTTATTACGTCTAAGGGAGCTTACCAACACTTAGAGCAAGGCGCAAGTACCAAAAAAATACTATAATAACCTACTTGCAGGCTATTTTAGTTCTAAAAGGATACTAAAGAAATTGTAATAGTAATATACTTAAAAAGGCATAAAAAAAGATATAATAAAGTATTATTGTAACTGCCTTACCTGTAGAAAGTTAACGCTAGCGCGTTATAAGCCTTATAGCTCTTTTAAACTTTAACCCCCACTAGGCAGGCTGTAGAAGGACGTAACAATAGACTTTATTACAAAATTGCCTTCTAGTAAGATACAAAACTAAGTATACAACGCAATACTTGTAGTAGTATACTAGTTAACTAAAATAGCTTATTATATTCTAGCAAGGGCTAACTAGAATAGTATTGACTTAGCTTAGGCTTAAATACGCGAAATAATTAAATTACATAGCGTACTAAAGTAAGTAATCTTAAACAAAGGCCTGCTAATAAATGCAAAGCATTAGAATACTTTCTAATACTATATAAACTCTAAAAGAGTTTTTACGTCTACTTTCTATTTATAAACAGATAGAGAGATAGAAAAGCAGAACTAAATACTTAAATAATACTTTTAGTGATACTACACTTTAGAGCAAGATAGTTAGGCTTTATAAATATCTATTAGACAATTTGCGTATAACAACAGCATATATGCAACTATAGGGATAACTCCTTTCTAAGCATACTATAAAATAGACCTAATTAGCGCAGAATAGCCTAGTATAGCCTTAGGAGATATAGAAAGCTCCATAGAACTACAAACTACCTCTAGAGTGCTAAGTCTATAAAGCAAATGCAAACAAAAAATTATTATAGCTAATACTTACTAAAGGCACATGCTAATGAAAAAAGGTTACCTATTATATTTAAATTAGAAGACTAGGTCTTAGTATTAAATTGTTACATATAATTAACAAGGCTAAAAAAGAAAATAGACTAGAAGTTTATAGAACCTAGATATATTATAGCCTAGATTAGGCTATCCGCGTTTAAAGTAAACATGCTAGAGTAAAAAAAAATTTATTTAGTTTTTTATACCTTATTATTAGAGCTATACAACCTAACAGGGACAATACTACACCTAAAAAGGCAGAATATAGATACTTTAAGAGAGTTAGGTAATAATGTCTACTAAGTAGATTATATACTAGAAAAAAGAAAAAATAAAGCTTATTAATAAGAATACTTAGTTTTGTAGAAAGGTTATTCTAAAAAGGAGAATTTCTAGGAACCTAGTCTTAACCTAAGCGCAAAAGCGCTTAAGAAATTCTAGAAGGACAATAATATACTTTTATATTACTAAACTAAGAAGGTAAAACTAAAAAGAAGTTAAGGACAACCTCTTAAGAAAAAAGGAGATAAATCTAAGTAGATTAAAGAAAGACAACTAAAGTATACTTTTACCTATTTTTTTCTTTTATAAGAAGTTTTTGAATTAAGTATTTAATAGTACTTTAGCCTAAAACTACAAAGGCATTTTTTACATATCTAACTCTTTTTTATATAGGCCTGTAGTAGCCTAGTATAGCCTACTAAAGCATACTAAGGCTAACAGGATACTAAAACTAAAAAAATGTTAAAGCTAAATAGCTTAAACTTATAAAAAAAAAGTTATACTAGTAAGGAATTACTAAGTTTAAAGAGAACTACGTTATTATTTAACTTATACAGATTAGGGTATCTACTAGAATGCCTTAGACTAGGCTATTATAACTTAGTCTAACCTATAATGCCTTATTAGAAGCAAGTACCTCCTAGGCGCATCCTATATATGTATATTAAAGGTCTTAAGCACTTATTATAGCCTAGAGTAGCTTATTATAGCCTATATTAACTTATTTAAAGTTGATCTATTTTGTCCTTAGCTTCCTAAATCTAGGTCTTAACCCTCTTAATAAACTTAGTTAAGCTGCCTTTAGTATTGCTCTTAGCGCTTATATATTAGGACTCTAGGCCTAACAACTCTATATTTATGTAATATACTTTCTACTTAAGTAGAGAATAGCTGCTCTTAGTAACTTTGCGCTATACTAAGTTAGAACAGCCTACTATAGCTAATAATAAAATACACATACCTTCCTAGGGGTACCTAAAATTAGCTTTTCTATCTCTTACTTTTTTTAGTACTTATTAGCTTTAGCTTTAGCCTTAATAGTATAGTTGTTGCAGGAATAAAGATTAGAACGCAGGTTGCTCTTAGAATTTTAACTAAAGTAAAAAGTACTATTATAAAAGAAAAACTTCTTTGCCTAAAGCTTGTACTAGCTAAAGAAGGTTAACAAAGCTAACAATAGAGTATAATAGGCTACTATAGCTTATAATAGCTTACTTACTTTATAATCTTCTTATTTAAGGCCTAAGCCTACATAATTAGCTTAGCCTAAACTAGCTTAATATTATTTAGAGTAAGAGTAACCATTTAGTAAAAGTATTAGAGCTCTTATGCCTCTCTTTTCTAGGAATTAGCGTCTCAGTTATAGTAAAGGTTCTTAATAGTCTTTTTACCTTTACTAGTATTAATCTGCTTAACTAGAACACTAATATTATAAAGAAAATTAATTTTAGTAATAGAAAGCTATGTTGTGTTAGCATAAGCTAATATATCTTATAATAACTAAAAATAGCTTAATAATATACAGCATAACACTCTTAACTTAAGTACTAGTAACAAAAACACTTTATATACTAAATTTCTGTACTAGAGTTGTCCTTATATATTTAAGTCTTAAAAAGCTTTATAGTATTGTTATTAACTATAAAAAAACGCAACTAACTTTATTAAATGTGTAAACACTTTTACTAGCAAAGAAGTTAATGTAATAACTATAATAATATACAGACATATAACTTATGCTTATATAAAAGTTACTAACTGCAGTAGCATTTATTTTAGAAGCAGCAACTATTATATAAGCAAGTATAAGCTATTCTAGCCTATAGTACTTTATAGTAGGCTGTAGTAGGGCTAAAATAGGTAGAATTAGCAGAATTTATTAAAAAAAAGCTTAGTTAATAAGTTATAAAGAGCTGCTAAACTAGAGTTAGCCTTATAAACTTTATACTAGCCTATTAGAGCCTATAATAGTATATAATAGAGAAGAATTCAAAGAAAAGATTTATCTAACTAGAATTAAGCTTAATATCCTTACCTATCTTGTTTGTAAAGAAGCTTAACAGAAAGTAGCAACTATACATTAACTTTAAAAGGTTAAACAGTATAACGCAGAAGAACTAATATTTTTTACTACTAATAATAAAGCTTATAGATTAACTTTAGAGAGCTAAGTAGTTTACAAAATTTAATGTTTAAGAAAAATTTTACTAAATTAGAATTAAGGAAGGTTACAAGTAGATAATAGCGTTTAAAACAAAATATAAACTATTTAAATATATAGTTATGCCTTTTAAATTAATAAACGCACTAGCAACTTTTTAATTAGTTATTAACAACGCACTTTATAAATATCTTAGAATTTTTGTTACAGCGTACTTAGATAATATACTAGTGTACTCTAGCAGAACGCTTAAAAAATATGTTAAGTATGTTAAGAAAGTGCTTAGAAAGCTTAAGGATTATAAGCTGTACTTGCAGCTAAGGAAGTGCAAATTCTATGTTAAAGAGACAAAATTTCTAGGCTTTATCATATTTATAAAGAGAGTAAAGATAAACTTAAAGAAGATTGCGGCTATACAGAAATAGCTTATACTTAAAAGAGTTAAAAACGTGTAATTGTTTTTAGGATCTACTAAATACTATTAGAAGTTTATTAAAAATTACTTAAAGATTACTACACCCCTCTTAGAGATTATAAAGAAAAAAATAAGATTTACTTAAAATAAAGAACAATAGAAAGCGTTTAATAGAATTAAATAAATATTTCTTAAGGCACTTATACTAGAGATATACAACTTAAAAAGAGAGATGTAAGTTAAAACTAACGTGTTAAATTACGCACTTAGAGCTGTATTGTTATAGCAGTGCATAGACAAAAAATAAAGACTAGTATTCTACTATTTAAGAAAGTTTTTTAAAGTAGAACGTAACTATAACGTTTTTAATAAGGAGCTACTAAGAGTAGTTAATACTTTTAAATAGTAAGAAGTCTATTTATTAGGACTACTACACTAGATTAAGGTTTTTACTAATTACTAGAACTTAGTAGAATTTATAATAACAAAGAAACTTAACTAATAATAAGTTTAATTAGCTAAGTTGCTAGCTTAGTTTAATATTAAGATAACACACCGCGCTAGAATACTTAATAGAGTAGTAGATGCCTTAAGTAGAAGATTTAACCTACATAAGAAAAGTTACAAAGAACTACATAATGCTATATTTAAAAAGATGCTAGACATTAGTCTATGTTATAACTAGCTAGAACTAGCTAGGGTAGCTAAGGTAGCTAAGTAAGTAGAAACACTACAACAACAGTAGTAGTAAAGAGCAGCTAACTAGTAGTTTAAGCCTAAAGAAGACAGCTCTAATAAACTACTACAAAATAAACAAGAGTACTAAAGTATAGTTCAAGAAATTTAAATATATATACTTCTATACATAAAATTAAGTTTTATTAAAAAACTATATAAGTCATTAAAATACAGACACGCAGCAATTAAGGAAATAGTTAAGTAACTAGCTAAGGCGTTTACAATACTACGCTTGTAAGTAAAGGTACAAGATATATTAAGCAACTATTTAGCGTATTACTAAAATAAGATTAAAAGATATAAGCTTTACAGCCTATACTAACTTCTATAGCTACTAAAAAAACTATAAAGTAGTATAATAATAGACTTTTTAATAAAGCTTGTAAAATTTTTAGAACTAGAATTAGCTTAACTTTGCAACACTATCCTAGTAATTATTAATTAATTAACTAAGGCAGCAAAGTTTGTGCCTATAAAAAAGACTATTATAGTAGAGGGCTACGCGTACAAAGTTACTAAAGCACTAGTATTAAAGTATAAAATACCTAAAAAGTTTATTTCTAATTATAACAAACTATTTACGTCTAAGTATTAGAATATACTTTTAGCAAAATTTGGTGTAAAGAAAAAGCTATTAACTAGCTTTTACTCTAAGATAGACAGCTAGATAGAATAAACAAACTAGACACTAGAACAGTATTTAAAGATGTACGCTAATAAGCTTTAAGATAACTAGGTTAAACTTTTACTAATAGCATAATTAGCCTATAATAGTATAAAGTTAGTAACTACAAAACACTTACTATACTACGTAAACTATAGATATAAGCTAGCTGCTTATTAAGATCCAAAGGATATTAAGAGTATTGCAGTAGGCGTAGATAACAAAGCCTACTTAATGCAAGAGCTATATAAAGAATTAAGCAAAAATATAGCTTATATGAACTTTATTATAGCTAAAGTAGCTAATAAGTAAAGAATTAAGGGACTAACTATTAAAAAAAGAAATAAAGTTTACTTATTATAAAAGAACTTAAAAACTAAATAACTAAGTAGAAGACTAGTCGTAGGTTGATTGTAGATTCCAGGTGTGATTTTGAGCACCTGGATCCTGTGGAGAAACAGCTAAGTAGCTTAATCTCCAACAACTAGATAACTTTTAAGTAGGACTATTTAAAATTCTAAAGGAAAAAAGTAACATAAACTATAAACTCTAATTGCTATTAGGCATGTGCATTTACTTTGTCTTTTATAAAAAACTCTTAGAAAGAGCACCTTTAAATACTAAGCTAGCTACTAATATAAAGCTTAAAGACAACAAGTATAAGGTTAAAAAAATTAAAGACTTACAAAAAATTAGTTGTTAGTAGAAATACTTAGTTAAGTAGCAAGAATAGCTAGAAAGCTAGAATACTTAGAAACTAAAAGAAAATTTAATAAACTGCAAATTACAGGTACTTAAGTACTATTAAAAACACTTAGAGAAAAGAGGACTTAGTCTTTAAAAAGAAAAAAGTAATTAAAAAAAGAATTAAAAGAAGTATTAGCCTATAACATGCTTAAGTTAGTTAATAGTTTAAGTAGCAATAGTTTAGTTATTAAAAAGTTTGTACTAATGGCAAAGTTTCTTTTAACTTGCTCCTTTACATAATCTTAAAGATTAAGAATAGTAAGATCTTAATTAGCAAATAATTACTTTTGCGTTTTAGTCTCTAAGAGCTCTAGCTTACTTTAAGCTAACTAAGCCTCTAGATATATAATTTTAAGACGCTTTTTTTACTTTTTACGCTAAACTTTCTTTTACTCTTTTTTAAAAATAAATAAGCTACACTTTGCCTTTACAGAAATATAACTAGAGTAATAGCTAGTTATACTATTTACAAAATAGTAAAGGTTCTTTACTTTACACTACTTATAATAAAAAGCTATCTCTGAACTTAGCTCTTTTACATAATTAGCATAAGTATAATACTTAAAAGTAGAATTCTGCAGATAAAAACAGCAAGAAGATAGAACCTTAAGCATAGTTAAGAAAGGTGTAGAGAAAAACAAGCGTATAATATAATAGGTATACTAAAACTTTATATGTAGCTAGCAATTCAACACGCGGCATAAGAAAACAATAATCTAAAGTATTAAAATAATACGCCTAAAAAGGGGGATAATGTTATAAGTAATAGGAAGGATTTTCTCCTTAATGTACAAGTAATAGTTAAAGGACAACTAGCCTCTACGCTAGAAGGCAATAATCCGCGTAGGGCGCTAATTACGTAATTACTATCCTACTAAGGCTAGCTATCTAGAATAGCTATGCATAAAAGGATAGCAGCGCTATTATATACCTTCCTCTTAGAAGGGATGTACGGGATGGCAGGACAAAGGTAATAGGTATAAGAATGTGTTAAATCTTATTATTACACTTGTTATAGTTAACTTAAATAGTTTATCTCTTACATAGATTGTTAACTAGTTATTCTATTTTTTATAAAATTAGTATTGCTTACCTTTTAGTTAACATTAATAACTCTTTTCCACTTGAAATCGCTCCTACAATACCTTACGGACTACCCTATATATTGGCCTCGCCCTAATTCGGATTGAGACTAGATAAGTGTAGACTAACCCCGTGTAACAACTACTTACATAAAAGACAATGCAGAATTTTGCTAAAGCAGTAGTAAAAAAAGAGGTCTTTAAATATTAGGTTACTTAGTTTCTGTATCACTATACTAATAAGCTTACTATTAAATAGAGCGCTAGAATTAATTGCTGTCGCATCTATGACGTACTATCCTTAAGGCCTAAGGCCTCCTTAGCACTAAGCCTAGGCGTCTGTTAGCTTACGCGCTAAGCGCGCGCCAGCTAATCTTATGTTAGAATATTTACGCTAAGCTTATAAGCTTACACCTAAGCTCAGCAGAATACGTGTTAAACTTCTCTAAGTTTAATAGCAGCCTTTCTAGGTTAAGTCTGTATAAGTAGCACGTCTTAGACGCAGATAGAAAGGTAGAATTAATTATCTAGTTCTTCTAAACTACTATTCCTAGCTCTTTATTCTTTATAGTTATAAGCTTAGCGCTTTAAATTATAGTTTAAATTCTCTCTGCACAACTGAAAGTACGCTAGTAGTAGTTTAAACCCTCTAATTTGTTTAAAAACTTGTTTATATCTCTTAACTTCCTAACTAATTGCACGCAAAATAATACAAGTAACTTTTTTTAAATTACTAACTTAGCGCGCCTTACAGGCTACGCAACCTAGACTTACTAGTATACTTAGTCAAAGTTTAATGCTAAATCTAAAAGAGTCTAGAAATATATTAACCTAAAGGCTATTATAACTGTTAATATATTAACAAGGCTGCCTTGAAGGCCTTTAGCGTCTGCAAAGAACTTACTACAAAAAAAACTTAAAGCCTACAACAGAAAACTTAAGAAATACTAGATAAGGCATACAGACTAAGCTGCTAACATATACGCTTTTTAGCATATTTAAAATTAAGTTTACGCAACTATTAACAAACAGTTACTAGCTTTAATTATAATTAGACCTGTAGATAGTGCTAGTTAAACACTTAATAAGCTGGTTAAACAACTGTAGCTTAAACTAACACCAACAAATGCTGTTAACTAAATAGTAACACACTAGAAGTACTTAGCAAGCTTTAAAAAAGCAAAGCTTAGTACTATAAAAATAAGAGCTTAGTATAATAAGTAGCGAATAAGATAACTAAAAGCTAAAAGGCTAAATATCCTTAAGGTAAACAGTGTGCTTGCTGTATTTAATTTCTAGACGCTGTAGAAGCTAAATAGGCTTTTAACTAGGCTAGCATAACTAAAATGCTTTACTAACAGTAGCAGATGCTTAAAAAAAATTATTTAAACTTTAACTAAACTAGTTAAGTGTTTTTAAAGATGCTTTATTAGCGCTTAATTAGTGTACTAAGCTTAGCTAAATTAGCAAGAGCTTTTGCTACCTTAAGAAACTTAAATCTTTGTAAAAATTAAAATAATAAAGGCGTAGGCTAATAAATTAACTACAAGTGCTTATGTAAAAATAATAAAAAATACAAGCACTATGAAAATTTTGTAGAATGCTACATACTTGTAGCAGTAATTAAAGCCTGCGCTAAAGTATATTGCATCTTTAATTAACTTAGCGCTCCTTAAAAAAGACAATAGCCTAAGTATATACTACACTAGCAATTACAACGCCTATATACTATTAAAAAGCATTATACTTAACAGTAAAGCTGTGTTATACTTAGTAAACAGCAGAGAACTGCTTGTACTAGGCTTCTTTGTACTTGCAAGAGAAGTAGAGATAGTAAAAGTAAATACTTAAGCCTTTCTTATTAGTAAACAAAAGACTTGCATCTTACGCTAAGTTTTAAAGTAAAACATGTAGTAACAAGACTAAAAATCTTCCTTTTATAAATATAGTAGTTATTAAAAGTTTTTATTTTAATATTATTTTAAAAGCTTGCCTACGCAGAAAAAAAGTTTAGCACCTAGGCCTAAACAATATATTTTGCTAAAGTATACTTAGTAAAAATATTGTACAAGCACAGCTTAAACGTTGTTTTAACCTCTTATTGTTTTAATATAAGCCTTTATTTTTTTATGTAAAGCTTATAATAAACGTATTGCCTTCTATTAAAAGCTTATAAATAACTTATTTAAAAAGCAACTTAAAGAACTTTTAGTATACTAAAACAGGGCATCTAAGTCTAAAAGTACTAAAAGCACTTATTAACGCAGCTTAAAGACTGCAGATTAAAGAAATAGTATATATTAAATGTAAGTACTGTGCTTAAACTTATGCTAAACAAGTTATCTTAAAACAACTAAAAAAACTCTCTTTTTAAATATACTAGAGAATTTTGTAAGACTTATTTAACATGCCTTAAAGTTATTTAAAAAAGCAATAAATATAAGTTTTTAAGAACGCTTGTCGTAGCAACCTTTATATGCATATCTTATAAGCTAAATTTATTTTAAAACTTATAAAAGCCTTTTACTATCTTAAAGCTTTTATTAAAGATTATTACAAGCTCTAAATAGTAAAAATTACATAAAATAACAATCTTTTAATGCTCTTTTAGCAAACTATATTCTTAGCTGTTTCTCTACATGATCTAGGTGCTTAAAATCACACCTGGAATCTACAATCAACCTACGATTAATTGATTACTAGAAGCCATTACGCTACTAGTACTACTTATTATTGTTATCTATTAATCTACAGCAACTACGCAATCTATTACGTAAGATTACATAAGATTGCAAAATATTGTATTATTTACTACGCAAGCTATTGCGTAAGTATAAATCTTTCTAAAGTGTTATTTAGCAGTATATATAGACTGTAGTTAAGCTTGTAGTTAGAAACTAAAAGAGAGAAAAATAATTACAATTAAGCAGTTGTTTATTACAACAATAAGACTTAAGTTACTATCTTCCTTTAGTCTCTCTATTATTATTCTTGTATCTTTATTGTATTGCTTCTGCACTATCTCCTCCTTAATCTTTAGGTTATAAGCCTAAATTAAGTTGCCTCTAAGTCTATTACAAACAAGTAGAAGGCAAAGACCTCTACCTCTAAGTTGATAGTAGAACAAGCAATTAGCCCTAGAGATTAAATCTCTAACAAAAAATAAGTAACACTTTTAGCTTGCGTATATGCTTCTAGAGATATATTACTACCTACTCTTATTTACTAAGGCATATCTAGGCTTTAGTTAAGCTAGATTAACACTGTAGAGGTTAAAAAACACAAGGTTCTCTTCTTAAACTCAGCCTTAGGATAAACAAACATTAGTATAGAATTAGTATAGCTTAAATAGGTCTTTAAGCGCTTTATAAAGAAAAAAGCAAAATAAAATTACTAACATTTTATTTTTAACAGCTACAGTAGCTACTTTACTTTAAATTTAATCAATTATTACAATAATAATTAAATGCTTTTTGCAATCTTTTCTTTGCATACAACTTACAGTGTTTAGCTGCTTAATAAAGTGCTGTTTGCGCTTTTTTTTTAAGTACTACTCTTAAAAACTTAACTATACTTTTTACTAATTGCAAGGCCTTACTAAAATTACAGAATATAACTTTTTTAGCATGTTTTAGCCTGCGTAGAAGTCTACAATAAGGCAGGATACTATTTTAAAAAGTTTTTAAGCTACAGGCATGTAGCTAATAAATACAGAAGTTATACTAAAGCACTTTAACAACAGCACTTTAAAGTAGAATAAAGCTTTATAAATTAAGCAGCATAGTAATAGCAATAGCTAAATTAAGCTATAAAGAATTTTTAACGCTGCAGTTACTAATAAAGTAAAAATTAAGGCTAAATAGTTTAAAACTTTATTACACTTTTTATAAACGCAAAATAAGCTTTTCTACTACAAAAACAATAGCTTAACTTACAGGCTTTAAGCTTAAAAGAAATATAAAAAGAAAAGCAATACTATAAACTTTTAACAGCGTAAGGAGTTCTGTAGTAGTACTGTTTTTTAGTTTTTAAAAAAAACTCTACAAAGCTTACGCGCGCAAGGCTATAAAATAAAATAAAGCTTAATAGCTATAACTCTAAAAAACTTATAATAAAAAAATAAAAGCAGCAGCAGCCTTATACAAAAAGCAGCAAGCTAAGGCTGCAAAAAAAGCTTAACAACGCGCTGCTAAAAACTAATATAAAGTAAAGAAAGCGCAGGCTAAAGAACTAGCTATGCACTAAGCGCTTAAAAAGCAGTAACACAACACTGCAACTTTACAAAAATCTTATAATATACTTAATAAGTTTAAGTAAAAAGCCTTATATAAAGCTAGTTAAAATTTAATAAAGCGTTGTTGTGTTGTAGCTATAGAAAGTTGTGCTGACGCTAGTCCTCCTGCAGCGTCTCCCCTACCTAAAACCAGCGCGCGCGGACGCCAAATTAAGACACTAGCAAAATTTAAATGGTATAAAAGACGCGCAAGCCTCTATATAGTTATACACTAAGAAATCTCGCGATAATAGCTTTTGTATGTGGCTTAATAGCCTTGTTTCTTAATGTGGACTTTCCTGATGAGGTGGCTCGAGTCGCGACCTGGCTCGCGTCGCGCACGGGCACAGTAACGGTATCGAGTATAGAACTTAAGAATTCACATGCGCCCGTTGGGTGAAGCCACCTCGTTCTTGCGCATTTGATGTGGTTGTGTGGCAAGCTACCCCGCTGGACCCTAGTCGGGCTTCATCTTCGTGAAAGATGTCGAGCATGCAGTTCTTTTTTCTTGAGTTAATTGAAGCGTTGAAGAATACGCTACGGCGTGGTTGGGTGCTTCGCGGGGTGCCATTTCCGTTGCTAATGCATGTGACACAGGTTCTCTCTGGTTACTGGCTACTGGTACTGGTAACGCAGAGTCAGAACTCGATGCGTTGTCATTGCGGAGAATGTTCAAGAGATCTTGGAAAGCATCGTGGGATACGTTGTGCTGCTGCTGCCAATCAAGGGCGCTCGACATTGCTGTATTCAGTCAAGGAGATAAGGTGCGCAACTTTACGTCGGGGAAGTGGGGTTACATATAGTCTCGCAAGCTGTGGATGCAGGTTATCACGCCAAGCCACGAATCAAGCAAGGGCGCTTATTCACTTATCTTGGCAGCGAAAGCGATGTGACATGCACAAATTTGGCCAACCACATCTCGCAACTATAGGTACATACAAAGCATCCAACCACGCTCAAGCTGCAGAAGCTTTACCACCCGCCCTTTGAACGTCCCCTCAAAGTCATCAGTTCATGACGCTTTCCCGCTCTGCCCATAACGCTACTGCGTGTGAGGCCGCCCGCGACCTCTACAGATGCCCGATAATACTTGGCTCACGCCTTACACATTCCTGCAGTCGAAATGCTTGAGTCTTGGGCCATCGCAGGGTATTGTCTACCAAATCTGTGACAAGGCTGTAATCAAGGTTCCTTTTCAATATCCGGTCGCCGAAACGCTGCCTGCGGACGAGGACGAAATCAACGATCAAATCCACATGTCTCTCCGGAGTTTCGCCCTTTTCAAAAAGGAGTGCGCATTTTATGCCGTGCTTGCTAAGAACCGACATCCGAACCTCCTGCAAAGATTGCAAAGCAGAAATCTATATGGCATCGTTCTCCCGCGCCTTATGTCACTAGAACAGGCCTGGGGCATTCACACAAAGGAGACGCACTTTACTTGGATTCAACAGCTGCTTGCTGCACTTGAATGGCTTGAAGAACTTGGGTATATACACGGGGATTTGAAGATACAGAACATGGGGATTGATGGCCACAATCAGCTCAAGGTGTTTGATTTTGGCGCTGTTACGCATCGTACCGAGGCAGGCTTCGACGTGCAAGTCGTGGAAGATCACTTCACTCTAGCGACGTGCATACATTACTTAGCGTCTGGTATCGATCCTTTTGCAAAAGCCAAGAGCTATACAGATGTACAAGAAACGCTCCGTACACTCCGAGAGGGTCGGGGCATCGTTGATGAAGCGGCAAAGGACTTCGAGAAAGTCATCCAAGCAGGCTGGACAGGAACAGTTTCTACCTTTTCATCATTGCGGCAGACTATCACTGGCACTAGAAGGTACAATCAAGTAACAGAGTCTCCCTCGGAGATTCTCGATCACTCGGTGCTGGAGCACGACCCTCGTTGGCTGGATGAAGAGGCTTACCGTGCGGCTTGGAAGGCCACAGGCTATGAGGTTCCAGACGATATATGGTCTTGATAGTCATGGTTGAAAGTGGATCTATTTTGCTCTTCTTGTAAGACAGATTGCTAAGCTAATGAATGGTGTTGTCTTCATAATCAAGAGCGCCCTGAATCCTTGCAATCTGGACAGAATTCTTTGACCATTTTCGCAGTAATCGAGTGGTTGTATGGAGGATTGGCACAGTTGGGGCCGTTTGGCTTGTCTTTGCAGACATATATTTTCTCCACCCCTTCCACTGTATGGCCACACTTGCGGTATGTCGTGCCTGGAGCCGCCTTGAAACACATGTCTAGGATAGAGTAAGCGTGGTGTTGCACCGGAATAAGTGGCACAAGTCATACTCGAGCTGCTTTGCGATGAATCTGCCGAAAAGATGGGCCTTGTATTGTGGGGAGTATGTGCTGATAGAGAGGTAAGATAGTCTCTTTTCTTTGATTCTCTTGGGTATTTATATTGAATGCCAACTACCGGTGACGGCTGTGCTTCCCGACTTGTAGGCTAATGACGTCGCGCTGCGTTTCTCTAATCTCCTCAGCCATTAAGGGCTGCATGATCGTCTTCTAGAATATCTGAAAAGCACCATATTAGTCCTTCAGGCCCTGTAGAAGTGTGAAAACGTCACTTAGACCCCACATCAGACAGGCATACATAGCATAAGCTCACCGGAAAGTTTTTCTTGAAATCGTGCCCCGTTCCAAGTCACGTTGCACGGAACCTAGTCGGTTAGAAATAGACAAGTTGTCATCGAAATCCAGACTAAGTAGTTAAGACGTTCAGCACGTAGGAAAACTTAAAAAGATAATACAAAGCTACAGCGTACACCACAATCTACGCATGATAGATATTTAAACACGTAGACTACGAGTCAATAAGTATATTAATTTATCTACGTTTAGCAGCTCTCATTACAGCACTAAAAGCCAAAATAGACTAGTATAGTTCTTTGGCAAGTTGAAACAATAACTTCTCACCAACTTCTTCGTCGTTGTAAGAGTCTAAGTAATAATTAAGTTCCTGCGGTAGGTACTTTAAAGCCTTCTTGGTGATGTGGAGCTCTCGAAGCTCTGTTAAAGGAAGTACCTCTAACTGGTAAGTGGATTTAAACGGCTCGAGACGTTTATAGACTAGTGCTTTTGAGAATGTGTCGGATCCGCGCCGCTAAATCTGAAAGATAAGGCAAACCTTATAAAAGGCAGTTAGACCTAGTATAACATACTAGTAGATTGCATACCTCTGTCCTGGGGAATTCTAAGTCGACTGGCACAGGTAGACACGCAGAAACAGGGCTGCTAAGAGAGGTAGAAGGAGGATAGCTTATCTTCTTTACAAGTGGCTAGAAGTTCGCTAGTAATGCGAGAGGCGGATTAAGGAAGGTAAATGGTAAAGAACCTAGTGACGATTAAGTACATAATAGCCCTGCGGAATGCATCATGTTAATACGAGATTAAGCAGCCACCTCTCCCAACCAAGATCTAAATGAATTCCTGCTACTAGCTCCTGAGAGAGAGATTAAGTCTTAATACTTAGACATATACTGTAGTATAGCGACTGTCGGCAAGCTGCGCTAAGGACCCTACTTAGTTGCATATAGCAACTGTCGGCAGGCGCTGCACTAATGTGCACAGTGCGAAGGCCAGTTGAAGACATTATACTTTATGGCGGGATCTTTTCTAGTTAAAGTTGGGATCTTTTCTAGTTAAAGTTGGGTGTTAATCCACTCCTGCATCTTAAGAACAACATTTGCTGACAAAGTAATGTTATGGTACTTGAGATGTAACTAATATTTTAAAAGCGTGCGCTTCACCCTAGTACGCTCAAATTAGCGAGGGTCTGCCCAGGTCCTGCATTATAGGCTAGAGAGAGACAAGGGCGCTACCAAGGATGCTAAGGCGATGGCTGCCGCTTAGATCATCTGTAATCAGGTCCACGCTACGTTATGCCCTTATCACACTGTGAACGCGCTAGTGCATGCAACAATAACAATCTTACTATTAAAGTATAAGAGGATAAATAAAGGACGTGCAAAGAGCCAGAATGTCGAGAGCTCTGGCTTAGCTAGTGTTAAATCTGCGCGACGAAACTTTGCAGCAATTCGCGCGCGATGTCAGAATAACGAGCGCGCACGTCACTTTCAAAATGTCTGATCGTTACAAAGATATCTGCAAAGTAGTAGAAAACGAAACTGGAGTATGAATAAGATATAATTAGTACGTACTTAGCTGATAAGCACAGGAAGCCCTCGTTCACTCATTCGGCGCTGTTCTTGGTACGGGGACGACCGATTTTCGCGGACCTTTCTCGTACATGATGCTTGTGGTGGACGAGGTTAACAATCCTGTCATCACTGTTCATCGCGAAGAACTAGGGGCGATCAATCTGCTCCAATCCCAGGATCCATTGCCTTTCACTGTGCACTCCGGTCGACTCGTGTTGTTGGTGTTTGCCTTTACCAAGTCATAATAGCATCCACCAAAAACGTCGTAAGGCTGAATGGAGTACTCTTCAACAACATCATACAGTGGAGCTGT
This sequence comes from Alternaria gansuensis, assembly GCA_009289805.1. NCBI lineage: Eukaryota > Fungi > Ascomycota > Dothideomycetes > Pleosporales > Pleosporaceae > Alternaria > Alternaria gansuensis. The sequence continues at coordinate 47,090 of WBOK01000188.1, read as the reverse complement.
GTCTTACACTCCATACAGAACAGGAAGGCTTTGAAGCATTAGGTAAGGAAGTGTTGGCGCAAGGTCTAGAAGCATATTGTTAGATGGGCCGTAAGAATGGCGCAGCAGGTTTATTTGATCTGATATGCGCAATGGGTATTCAGTGGCATCAATCGGTCTCGTCTCGATATAACGCTGCGGCTCGTTGACGAAATCAGCTTGGGAAATGGGGGTAAGGCGTGTGTGGTTAGTTTCATCTACCCTTTGGCGGTTAGCTCAATTCTCGACTTAGCCAATAATATACTTACCGTTGGGTGGGCGCCGCTCGATTACTTGGCCTCCAAAGATACGGGATAGAAATTTGTCCTTTCGGAAATGGTCCAGAAGCAACTGTCTGGCTTGTCTACCGAGTATAGTTTGCTGGGAGCACTTGTTCCTGACCCAACGAAAGTCGTTGAAGCACAGAGGATGAATCTTTGAGTATGCTGGGACCACGAGGAAGTCGAGCTCGTCATCGCGTAGCTCAAGATCAAGCGCCGCTTTGAAGGCCCGATACTTCAATTGGTAATGAGAAAGGCCAGAGTAGCGAGCAGGCTTGCTCGCAATCTCCCATCCACTCAAAGGCAGTCGTATTTGTGCCCACAAATGTATTTTGTCTCCTCGACTAATGGCGCTCTTCGGCCTTTTAACGGTCGTAAGTGAATTTAGTTCGCAAGCTATCTTGCTTGGAGATAGTCTGCTTCCAGCCTCGTTGTCCGAACCGGAGAGCTTTGGTCCGGTTACATTAACGGCGTAACAGTTCTCAAGTGAGATTGGTTCGCGTGCTATCACGATCGGTGATAGTTCCCTTCGCGCCCGATTGTCCGGATCAGCGAACCTCTGTTTGAGTTGTTCCAATTGGTGTGCTGTAAAGTGGTCTTTTGAAGCAAATAGGACGGTGTCGGCTGCTGCCGCAAGTTTTTTTTTTGAAGGAGACATGGGTCGTAGGACGGCGAGCTGGAGACTGTACGAGGAGGGTGAGTGTGTGGGTAGGTGAATATACTATATTGCAACCACGGAAATGCTTTTCTAAGATGTCTGGGTACTTTTCAAGGATGTCTGGGTGCTTTCTAGGGGTCGCGGGAGAGAGAGGCGCGAGTTGCGGGGAAAAGAGGGACAGGGCCGTCTCTTGATGCTCACTTATGGAAGCACAGACAACATTCTAACCAAGGCAGTAAGTGCCTATGACCTCGATTGGTCCGTGGTGGAACCAACATATTTGCCCACCCGATATGCATCTGCTTCACAACGTGTTTGACGTGACCGCACAGGAGCAACCAGTTGGTGAGCGGTTCAACAAGACTTCCATCCGTCAAGCTAACCTTGCAGCAACGATGACCTCAGATCATACCCTGTTACCTCGGATCATACCCTGTTACCTCGAAAAGCATTCATTATCAACATTAGTAAACTGTATGGGATAGGTCGCGATATCCATGGTCATCAGGTGGTTATATTAAAGCCTGAGATCAGCGGCTTGGCGGTCTCAAACAGGGAAATAGCGCCAATCCTTATATTAGACGGCTTGATAGGCGAGTGAGACATGGCAGGAGTATAGCGGATACCTTCGAGATTAGATACCAGCAAGTAATGAGACTGCGTCCGTCAGGATCATCAGGTCCGCGCCCAGCCATATCCCACGAAGGCGAAGCTGTAGCTAATCCTTCAAGCATCGAATGCATTAAAGCTCGTCAGAGCTCACCGTCCCTCAACACTGTCTACCAGTGATTCTACCTAGGATACATACCACCATGAATTTGATCCTCGTCTTTTCTATCGTTTCTGCTGGCGTGGTCCTCCTCGTCTCCTAGATACTGCAATTCTGTTTCCGTTGGAGGGAAGGCACTCTCACAAACAAGGTACAAGTTCGCCTACGCGCCTTGATGTGCCTATTTCTGGCAATTTACCTCATGATTGGGGTCGTCGCTCTGGCTGCTGCTGAAGATCAGGTGCATATTTCAGCTCCATTTTTGGTGTTGATTGGCTGGATGGGCGTCCTTGACTGCGTGTGTTCCTACCCCTCAAGTGTATTCTATTGTGACTCACCGCTCAAGGTCCAACCCTACCCAAGTGTGGGGCCTCCACAGTATCATAGCCTGGATCACGACCCCCTCTCAGTGCCCGACTAGGGTTAAACTCTGGCGTAATATAAAGTCGATGCTATTAGAGTTCACTTCCTATGTCGCATTCTTGCTCGTGGGTTCTTTCATCTTCACTGTTTGGTCAGCTTGGTAAGTCATCGAGTAATGGACATTCTAAATCTCCAATCGCTCACCTGGATCCAGCATAGCACCATACTATCTAGGACTGTCTACCCTTATTCTTTTGATCGTGCAGTTTGTTATATATCTCATTACTGTTCACGGCAGCTGTGGCTGGAGATTTTGGCTATCGCGCGTCTATGTCACCGTGCTCGCTCTGGCCGTTGTCGCGCTTGTAGCAAGTCTCTTTCTGGAACTCGCAATAGCACACACTGCTATTCTACTCGTTGGTCTGCTCCGTGTTCATTATTTGAGATACACCACTAACGACTATAGTTGATCGCTCCGATCCACACGCTCCACACAACTCTTGACGACGAGAAAAGGATCCGTGATACCTCTGGTCGTCCTGACGCGTCATCGTATTGCGAGCGCTTACCCACGGTGGCAGCCGAGGCCAGAGATCGTCCTTACTCCTGGGCTTTCGCTTGCCAGGGCTCTCTCGATATGCAGGTGCACCATGACCCTGAGGCCCTAAAGCAGCTACTTCAAGCGTTTTGCACGGAAGAAAATGGTGGGCTCTACACGGACGCAGTCGGTAAAGACGTCAAGGACAGGGGTCGATTTGACGCAAGGGAGTGGGATGCTGTCAAAGTCCTGGCTGTTATGCTCAAAGACGGAGCTTTCTTGGCAAAAGAGGTCCACCCGTTCATCGCGGGCTTCACCTGGGATGTAATGGACGTCGATCGCGCGAGAGAGATTGAGAACATCCTGGCAAAGCGTGACATAGATTAGAAGGCACGGAGATCCCACATTCAAGTAAGTTTGAAAATCCATAGCGAGTCTTCAGCTTCGTACTTCTCGCTGACCGTCCGTTTAGCACACTCTCAGCCGCGCGTCTCGCTTTGCGATCCCTCCGAAGCAGCTTGCAGGTAGATTCGAGGACAGTCACGGACAGCAGTAAACCACTTGAACTACGATTATTATTACTTTGTGACTATTTAATAGAAGGAGATTACCCCAACACATGTTACCTGCCAACTTTGACCGCATGTCATATAGCGTTTGAACACTCTTCCTCTTCACAACTCTTCCTCGGAGTCCGTTGTACACCCCTACCTTTTTGACTCATCACCGTCCTCCGACTCATCGTCATCCTCCGATTCACTTTCATCTCCCGGCTCATCTTCCCCCGTCGACTCGTCTTCACTCCCTTCATCCATCACGTCGTCCTCTAGTTCTCGCTGAGCATGATCGTCCTTGAAGCCTAGTCTCTTCTCGTTGTCGGAGAAAAGCCAAGGTTACTTTGCGAAGTTGTCTTTAGTAATGGACATTCCTTTCCATGACTGCTCATTTACAAAGTGAGTTCGCGTCATAACAAAAAGGCGGTTCTGCAGCCCTAGAGTACTATACATTGTCTCTATAAGAGTTGGCGAGGTTGACTATTAGTGCTTTCTGTGCCCTGTCTTCAACACTCTCTTGTGCGCCTTCGCTCCTCCCCATGTCCGTTCCCAGTATTTGTCCCACGTGGGCAGCAATTATCAGCAGGCAGATCGAGATCACGCTCGAAAAAGACCAGGGCCAGCTTTATAGTCCCGTTACGGTATCCTAGGGTGGCGCAATGCGGCGGCTTCTTGACAGGACTTGGTGTACGTGAGCGCACCTTTGCCCGTCGCAGCAGCGGCTGATACACCAATCATGGGTGGGGAGAGTTAGGTTCCATGTGCGATCTAGTGTTGTTATATTATCCATGCAAGTTGTATACACGCGTTCTCCTTAAAAATTATTAAAAAAAAACATACAACAGCGGGGATTCGCTAGTGGTCACCCACCTAACTACTAATCCGCCGGTATCCTGCTTGTATATGGCTGAGCGGACGGGAAGCCTAATTCTCAGGATCCTATGGTCGTATGTGGAAGAGATATCGGAAAAGATCATAGATAATAGCTATTGACATTTGATGGCGCTCCTCTAGGCCGACAACACTGAAGCGGTGATGTAAGTAAAAAGAGCAATAGAAGGGATACTTTCACCGATCAGCAGCTGTCTATACTTTTGAGAAACTAAGGTTCTAGTATACTATATAAATTTGCTTGGTTTAAACAATGAAAGTTTAATTTTCGCTAAACATTTGAGCTCCACGTACAACAAGGCCGTCTACCTCATTGCCTCGAAGATTTGCAATCCGAATCACAGCCATGCAAGCCCCACGACCCGTTACCCATGTCCGAGTCGTTGTATATAGCTTAGGAGCTATGGGTGCACAGTCCCAACAGAGCGATAATCATTGGTTGATCTACTTGCTCGTTGGAAACAACCAGTCAGTCCGCATCAATATGGTAGCAGAACCTGGATATATCACCAGAAACCTCGAAATCAACGACTACAACTACGTACTCACTAATTCCGCCATCAAGTATTGGGACTACGCGACGGTCAGCGGGCTGGTTGTGTCTCACATCGTCGGCATGATATACGAGTACCGCCGCAATCTTAACAACATGTCAGGGGGCGGTTCCGGATGCCGCTACCGGGTGTGTGTGTGAACTTTCTGCCTCTTCACGTATCTAAATCTTAGATTATGTTCCGTTAGGTATAGCAATAACTCTACTAAGCATATCTGTAGCAGAGTAAAATATATTTAAATGTATAAAAGTGTGCTAGCAAGTTTATATAGGATATTGAAGACGCATTAGAGTAGAAAGAAATAAGCTAAAAGTGGTCAAGTTCGGCGACCAGATGCTCCCTAATGAGATGGTCCCGTCACGTGCGAAGCAAGGGCCACCATCTCGGAAACGAGCGGCTGGTAAAAGCCAGTCTACGACGGAAGAGCTTGTGACGGTAACGAAGCTAGCATTCGCCTGCCAAATCAATGTGCGATTAACTTTTCTCGCCTTGTGCCGAATAACACGTGATAGCACGAGTTATTCTAGCACCTTTATGCCTAGTGATCCCATTTCCGACCTGAGAGCCTCCAGGACGTCCTTGCCCGTTTGGTATTGGTGATCCCAACATCTCTTGATTACTTCTCCACCGATCACCTTAGATAGGTTAGGGAATTTCCCATCCGCAAACAAAGCGTTCACCTCCGTCTCGTAAGCAGCTTTGTCTTCTGTAGTGAGAGGAGACGCGACTTCTCTATATGGCCAATATCCCGTTAGGATAGTGTATATGATGGTTCCTAAGCTGAAGATGTCGGTCGCAGTTGTTGCCACCCATGGCTTCCTCGGATCGAAGAATGGATCGTCGGGTAGTTTCCTACCATCTAACCTTAACTCTTCGCACTTCGACCCACCAAAGTCGCAAAGCCACAGGTCAAGTGTGAAACTTGGGCCGACCGTACCATGCACCAGATAGTTCTCAAGTCGTAGATCTAAGTGTATCACACCCTGCTCATGTACAAATGCAACGGCTTCAGCCGCTTGCAGGCTCCATTTCCGACGTAATGCAATGCCGATTGCGTCGTTGTTGGAATCAATATAGCCCTGCAGATTCCCGTGGCTAGCTTTGCTAAGCTCAATGCCAATGTTGCAGACTCCCCAGAATCTGCCAACAACGCTTAGCTTTTGAATCTGGTAGCTTTGGGGGTTCTACTGACGGAACGATCCTTGGGTGACTGCCCAATTTCTTCAAGATTTGCGCCTCGATAGCAATAGCTTTGGCGTTTTCTTCCTCTAGTCTTTGATGATTAGGATTACCTCTCCAAATCTCCATTGGCGACTTAATAATCCGGTCTTGGCTAACACGATAGAATTGTGAAGTGCTACCTATGTATTCTAAGGACTCCATTCTGTGAACTTAAACTTGAAGGAGGTAGCGGATGGTGGAGCTGTTGAATTCAAAGGCTTCCGGGCTAATTAACGCACCACGTGTACACTCGCTTCCGCATTGACGCATTGACATTTTTGATGCACGTGCAAGTTACAACTAGTTTGACCTCTCGATTGTTGATTCAATGTAAATGAATGTCTAGTATGTTCAGCATATGCCTTTTGTCATATCTAACTAGTGCTTCATCCTTTATTGGCAGAAAACTCTTTCACGTCTTCGCTACAACGCAAGAACTTCAGGGATAGCAAAAATTCATAAAAAAGTAGCTTTAAACTAATATTTTAGTTTCAAGCTTCTTGATATAAAATAGCAAATTAATAAGAACTAGAAACAATTTGAATAGAAATATATAATTAGTTGCTTTACTTTTTATAATAACGTAGGTGCATATCGAGTAGTAAGTACAAGCAAGTAGTTAGTCTTTACTAAAACCCTACTAAAACTCTACCTATCTCGCGATGCCTTAACGTAACAACATATTATTAAACTAAAAAAAAATCTTAAATATAGCTTACACTTAAAGTTTTTGAACAAAACGTAATACTTACTAACGGGGTTCACAAGCGAGCGAGCGCACCAAGCGAGCGAGCGTATCCTCACCAACGCGTTAACGTCAACACGATATTACGCACTTTCATTACAGTTAATAAACTATTGTAATATACTAAATTAATTATTAGAAGCGCTATTATTACTTACACTATCTATTTTAACTGCGTAAGTACAAGCGTTATGTCTAGTCTGCTTGCAATACCTGCACCGCCTCTCTTCTTGTACCTTTTTAGACGCACTCTTACTATTACTATAACTGCTACCTGCCTGTTTAGCTAATACTTTTTATACTTTACTAATAGTAAGATTTTTCTTTGTTTGTATATATTGCTACTTACAGCTCCTCTACTTATTTACTTTATTTAGAGCTTTTTAAAAGCAGTTTATTTTTTTATTATAAGTATTATTCTATGTGCTGTTTGCTAAGCCTTTTTACTTAGCTGTATAACCTGCTTATTAAGTAAACTTACAGAAGACTTACAGCAGTTTCTTACTCTTTATTAAATAAGAGAATTTTAAGCTTTAACTTTGCGCGCGTTGCGCAGTATCTACACTTTTTAAGCAGCTACTTGTTGTAGTAATTGTTTTAGTGTCTGCACTACTACATTAAGCCTTAATAGTACTGCCTGTAAGTTATATAGAACTAGACTAGCGCCTTTAAAGCTAGCTTAGAAATTTTCTTTTGTAATAAACTACTTAAAAGTAGCTTTAAAGGCTAGCAGAAAGGTCTCTTTACTAATATAGTTAGTATAGTTACGTGCTAAGCTTAAAACAGCATTACTATACTTGCGCTTTAACAGCAAAAAGCAGGCAATATTTGTTGGAGATTAAGCTACTTAGCTATTTCTCCACAGAATCCAGGTGCTCAAAATTACACCTAGAATCTAAAATCAACCTACAATCAATTAATTACTAGAAGCTATTATGCTACTAGTACTACTTATCATGGATCTACAGCAACTACGCAATCTATTACGTAAGATTACATAAGATTGCGTACTATTGCACTACGCAAGCTATTGCGTAAGTACAGATCTTTCTAGAATGTTATTTAGCAGTATATATAGACTGTAGTTAGGCTTGTAGTTAGAAATAAAAAGAGTTAAGAGAAAGTTTCAAGAGAAAACAATTACAATTGAGCAGTTGTACAATACAATAATAAGACTTAATTACTCTCTTCCTCTAGACTCTAATTTATTCTCGTATTCTTATCGTCTTACTTCCGCACCTCCTCCTCAATCTCTAGGTTATAAGCCTAGATTAAACTACAAACAAGTAGAAGGCAGAGACCTCTACCTCTGAGTTGATAGTAGAACAAGCAACTATACTTGGAGATTGAATCCGCAACAATATTAAAAAGCTGTAATAAGTAAGATAAGTGCGCAAGCATGTAAAGAAGAATAATAGTTTTCTTCTTGCAAAAATCTTAAAAATTAATAAAGCAGTAGCTCTTATAGCTGTTAACAATAGGTAGTTAATAACTACTTATTTATTTTTTAAGGTGTCAAAGGTGGTGGTTGTTGTTGTAGTTAAAATGGGGGTTTTAAAAAAGTGAAAAGCAGCTACCCTCTACTAATTAGTTGCAAAAGTCAAAAAAAAAGATTATGTGTAGTTAATGAGATTTGCACAGTAGGTGGATAAGTTCTAGGAGGAAAGCTTAGACTACTAAGTAATAATTAAGGTCGAAAAAATTTGCTAAGGTACTAAAAAACGACACTAGTTAAAACGTGTCTAACAGCAATTGCTAGCCTATGGCTGGCAATAGGATTATAGTAAAATTGCAATAAAATTACAACATAATGCGATAGAGAAGAGAAAGGACACGTACGTACTGCAGCAGGAGCCTGTAATACTTTATAAAGCTAAAGCTGCTACTTCTTACCTACTGCTTTTTACCTTTTAAACAGCACTGCATACAAACAGTTTGCATATAATATACTGCAATAGCGTACAACTTTTATAGCAAGCATTTCTTTATTCTAAGCTTTTTTTTTAAAAAAAAAGCATTTTTTGCTACTATCTACTTAGCACCTAATCTAGTTTAACTTAAACTGCTTCTGCAAACACCTAAATTTATTAAGTATCTTAAAACTTAACTAATTAGCTAGACTTCTAAGTTTATAAAAATCTTAAATAAGTCTTTTATCTATAATATTCTTAAATACAAAAAGATTGTTAAGCTCTAATTTAGCTAGTGGTAGAAAGAATACAAAATTTTACAAGTATTTGCTAATACTAGCGTAGTACTTAAAATCTATTGCTTTAGTATCTTTTTTTTCTTGTTTGTTGTGCAAGGGCTAAGTACAAAGACTAGAGCTTAGCTTAAATAGCTATTGCAAAATGTTAAGTTAGCAATAAAGAAAAAAAAGGTAGAAAAAGAGGAGTAGGCTTTCTATTGTTGCGTCTATATGTTAGTAGGCAAGGCAATAATAGTGTTGCTACTTTACTTTATTTAGGAGCGCCTAGCAGTAAAGCAACAAGAATAAGCAGAATAAAGCATGTTAAGTTAAAAGGTAATTTGCGTCTTTGTCCTGCTTTTCTTTATTTCTGTCTAAACATGCGACACACTAATTGCATGCCAGCAATGCTAAACAAGAGGGCATAAGCCCATTGTTAGCAATAAATCTTTTTTTACTAAAAAGGTGTCTACAAAATGTGTAGTCACATTAAAAGGTTGTCTCAAAAGGCCGAAGCCAAATACCTACTTACAGTACAGCTCTTTGTATAGGTATTAAAGTACTTTAACTAGGCAAGAGTAAGCTAATTATTTGTCTAGCTATTAAGACTAACTTAAAGAACTTAGTTAGCAGTCAGATTTTTAAACTAAACGCTGATAAGCACCTTGCCTGCAAAAATAATAAAAAGTAGTATTTAGTAACTTAACGCGCTTATGCTTTAGATTATAGTAACTTACTTATAGTTGCTTAGCTGTATCTGCTTCTTTTTACTATATTTTATTAAGCCTGTAATAACTAACTGTAGTAAAATCTTGCTTATTATAAAGCTAGTTTTGTTAAAGTTGTAGATATTATTATTTACAATACTTTACTTCTGCTTTATTGCCTAGACTAAGTTAAACTAGCGCTAGATAGCTACTAGGTCCTTGCAGGCAGCTTGCTAGTAATTATAAGAACAGCTCTAGCATGTATAAAGCTTAAGAGTTTGCTTAACAAAGTTGTTAACTTAGTTCTTACTAACAAGATTGGTAGCATGCTTATTTAATAGTTTATTAGCTATTACTTAAATATTAAGCTTTGTAAACGTAAATTCTTGCGCAGACTTTTCAAGGATATACTTAACTATAGCCTCTTTTTTAACCTTGTATAAGCGCTTTAAGTTTAGTTTGCAGTTGCATTAAAAGCATTTCCTAGCGTGTTAATGTCACGGATGGTTGCGTGTTGGCTGGATGTGCTAAGCTCGCTTATCGTTAGCTTGCCTACTTGCAATTGTGCTTATAAAGGGCTCCTTACCCGCAAGAATACTAGCAGGTATTATTGCTTAAAATATACACATATTATTATTCTAGAGTTATTTCTTACTATCTTCTGTAGTGTGAAGCAAGTACTATTGCCTAAAGCTACCTTTTACAAAATAATACCTCTTCTTACAGGCTAATAGTCTAAATATAGCTCTCTTAACGCAATCTAACACTTAAGGCAATTAAGAAAGCTAGAGCTCTGCTATATCTAAACTTTTTAACCCTTCTTAAACTTTATTAAAGCCTGCTACACTTAAAGTGCTTAAAGAACGCACTTAAAGCATACTTGCAATACTTGCATAACGTATTAATGCTACAGAAAAGTAACATAATAAACTTAAGTTTTTGCAATAATTATAGAAGTTAAAAGTAAAAGTAGTACAACTAGAAGAAGTTAAACAGAAAGAAATTCTTAATATACTAACAGTACTAACTATATTATTTTGTATATAAAATGTACTTAAAGTAATACTTACTATGCATATGCAACACGCGCTAAAACTTAAAAACTTAGCTAAGTACTAAAGAAAAACTTTTAAAGAATATTATAAGTTTACTTATTTTTATAAATTAGCATTTTAGCTACTACTATAAGAATTTTAAAAAAAATGACAGTAAAGTAATTCAAGTAATACAGTATCTTAAAGCAGACACTTAAAAGCTTTAGTATACTTATTTTAAGCATTCTTTTAAAGTAAAAAAAAAAGTGCTAACTTAAAATTACTTTAAGTAATATATACTTAACTTACTTTAAAACTTTATAGACTGCAGCTTTAAAGCAGCAACTGCGCATATATTTACTACACAGCAAAAGAATTAAACTGCCTAATTATTTATAACTTATTTTAATGTATTTAAAAATTAACTCTGAATATACAATTAAGCATAATAAGTTTAGCACTTATTTACAAAACTAAAGCTTAAACTATAGCATTCTATTACTAACTACTATTAGATTTCTGCAACTAGAGAAAACCTTATTACGCTTAGATCTACACTTAAACAAAATTTGCGCAGAGCACTTATTTTATATAATTAGCTCTACTAAAACACTTTTACAAAAAAAAAATTATTCTTTTATTGCTACTACACTAAACGCACTATATAAGTGTAAAAACAGGTATAGTATTATATATTTTAAATGCTAAAAGAAGAAACACTATATAAACAAGTGTTAAAGCAGCAAGTTTAACAAAACTCTAGTTATTATAAACTAAATAAAAAAAAGTTAAGCCTTGCTGTAAACCTAAGATTAGTAAAGTGTGTTTTAATAAATATTTTACTAAAACTACAGCGCATGTGTTATATACGTTTAGCAACTAAATTAAAAAAAAATTTTAAGTTATTTTAGACCTACAAGTAAATATTAGCTTTATTAGTTGAAAAACAGCTGTAAAAATCAATTTAAAACTTGTTCAAAATGCAGAACTTTCTTGCCTAAGTTAAATTAGACTTTGAAGGCAGAACATATATCTAGTATATGAGCTTTAGCTACACTTAACAAATAATAATAGCATAAAGTATATTATAAAAGTTCCTGCGTATGAAGTAAACAAAGAAAGCGTATTACTACTGCTTAGCAACTTTCTTTTAAACTAAGAAGGCATTTATATTAACTACAAAACACAGATATAGCATTAAGAATATATAAAGACAAATATTAACTTAGTAGCTACTAAGGTATTTTTAAAAAACGTAAGACTTATAGATTTAAAATATTACCTTTTAAAAGTTCTTTAAAGTAATAGCGCATGCATTAAGCTTAAAGCATATATACTAAACATATTTATAGTACAAGTACAGCGTATACCTAATATATTACAAAATTACGCTAACGATTTTCATAATAATGCTGCTAAAACTTTTTTATAACTAAAAAGTTTAAATTATATAATTTTTATTTCACAAGAAAAAGAACTGTTTTATAAGCTTTTTTATACGCCTTTTTTTTGTAAGCTTTAAGTACATTATAAATACATTAAAAAAGCACTACAGAAGATATCAATTTATCACAGCACTAGCCTTGCAGGCGCTCTAATACTATTTATACTAAAAAAAAACAAAACTCTTTACTTTTGCATAGATTATTAAAGCCTTAGCACTGTTATAATAAAAAATTGTTGCCTGCTTTCTCTAATTAAAAAGACACTAGACTGCCTTTTAGGCGTATACTACTACACAACATTAAATTTTAAAAACGCCTACTATTATTTAAGAATTAAGTCAGAAAATAAGTAGAAGACTGCTTTTAAAATACAATATAAACATTTTAAATATCTTGTTATACTTCTTACGCTTACAAACGCCCAAGCAAGTTTCTAAACTTATATTAATAAAGCTTCAAAAGGGCACTTAGATTATATATGTATAGTTTATCTAAATAATATTCTTATTTATACTTATAACAACAACATTGCGCTACACTAGCATGCTATACACGCTGTATTTAACTTTTTACAAAAAGTAAAGTTATACGTAAATTTTAAAAAGTGCATATTTACTTTAAGCAAAGATTATTTTTAAAATTTATTATTATAAGAAGTAGTATTTGCGCAGATTCAGCGCGCGTTGCTACTATTAAGCAGTAGCCTACACTTACTAGTATTAAGAAGTTGCAATTTTTTCTAAGATTTGTAAACTTTTATTAGTATTTTATTAAGAACTATACTGCAGAAACAGCACCTTTTATGGATATCTTAAAAAGAAAATAAGCGTTTTACTAAAATAAAATTACACATACTGCCTTTACATGACTAAAGCAACGCTTTATATATATACTTATTCTGCGTTACTTTAAAGATACACGTATAATTTATGCTAAGACAAATACTTTAACTTTTGCTATATTAAGTATATTGTCTTAATTATTCAAAAAAAAGGAGTATTTTGTTGCGTTTTACTTACAAAAACTGCAAAACGCTAAGCTAAGCTATAAAGTGTATAACTTTAAACTTTTAGCTATTGTACAAAGTTTTAAAAAATAGCAATATTACTTAGAAAGTGCTTAACACACTATTTAAGTGCTAACTAATTATAATAACCTGCGCTTTTCATGTGCTGTAAAAAAGCTAAACTAGCTTTAAGCACGCTAAGCTCTGTATTTAAAGGCTTTTAATTTTAAAGTTAAATACTGCTTAGAGTGCACAAACTCTGCAGATAGACTATTAAAAAAAGTAGATTATAAACAAGAAAACTTGTTGTTAACTTAATTATTGCTTATACTGCAGAACAAGCTTTTAGCAAAAGTAGAGCATAGTAGAACAAGAAAATCTACAACTTAGTACAGCTAAAAAAGTGCATGTAAAACGTATGTAGCTAATATTTATAGAACAAAAAGTATTTAAACTGCTAGTACTATAAAGTGCATACTATACGTACTACGCTCTTTAGCTAAAGTATTAGTTAGTAGCAAACCTGCAACAGTAAAGTTAAGAGCTCTAATAAATAAACTGCACTAGTTGTAACAAAAGGACGCTTTTGCTTTACAGCAGGTTACAAACTTTATATAAGCAACATATACTTAAAATAACAGCAGCACGGAAGTATAGCACGTTAATAACAAAAAAGTCCTAAAATACAAAGGCAGAATTTATGTTCTACTAGAACAAGCTATTAAGCAAGAGATTTTATTACAGAGTTATAATATGCATATAGCAAGTGTAAGGACATAGCCTCTATCTACTTACTACTACATACCTTATAGCTAGCTTTAAAGTATGTAGCTAGAGATAGAGGCCTGCTTTACTACTTGGCAAGCACTAGTCCCAGCTAGGCGTAGCACTAGGCTTAGCGCCTACTACGCCAGCACTAGCCTCTCTTCTCTACTATATAGCTGCCTGTATACTTAGCCTCTTCTAAGTTTATGTTTACTATTCTCTACTCTAAACACAAGCTATTTTTTAACTAGCCTTCTTTCTGTGCGTAAAGTCTGCCTTACATAATAGCAGACTTATAAACAAAAAGCTTACTGCAAGCTTCTAGTCTAGACAAAAACAAGTAGTCTTTACTTATTTTTAGTTATTATATAAAACTACAGCTTTAGTAGCTAGCTCTTAAGCTAAGTTTAGCGCTTTTAAATAGTATGTTGCTACTAAAATTACTAAATTGCTAATGTTTTTAAAGGGCCTTTACTGCTAGCACAAGTAAGATTTAAACTTGATTTATACAGTAAATAGCTTACTACAAAACAACTTTTGCTACATAACAGCTTAAAGTATTATAGCTATTACTTTGCTTACTTACCTTTAAAAAAATTTATTTAAAACAAGCTTTATGCTATTTCAAGTGCGTTTTTTGTTACTATTTTAAAGAAATTTTTGCGCATACATCTAGTAATTAAGACAGAGTACGTTATAGTAATAGAAATTTCAAAAAAAGTATACTAAAAAGGTAAAAAGCTTTACTTACTACAAAGTCTCTGTGCATAAATTAAGCATAAAATGAACAAATTAGCAAAATAGTATATTATAAAAACTCAAAATTTTTGCTTTTGCCTTAAATTATGCTACTTAATTTGCAGTTTAAAATTCTGTATACTAAACATTTATTTCTTCTTTAACCTTGTATTTAAATAAATTAATTATACATTATTATAAGTATTTTCTTTTTTAAACTTAACATAACAAAAAAATAACTAATCTAGATAATTAAAAGAATATTTAAGACTGAATATTAACGCTATACATATCGCAACGCTGTTAATTTAAATTAATAAGTAAACAGACAACATGTATAATATTTTAAGCTGCTTCTTAAGACTTTACTTTCATAATTAATCTTTAAGCTAACACTAGCTCTAACACTAATACAGAGAAACTACTACTAACTGCTAAAATTAATTTAAGCGCGCTTTTTAGCTAGCCTCTATATTATGTTAATATAAAAACTAATAAAGTTACTATAGTCTACCTTTTTACAAAGCTATTTAGAAAGACAACATTTAATATAACTCTAAATTTTCTTCTTCTTTACTAGGCAGCTACTATGAACAAGAATAGTAAATACTAGGCTCTATTTATTAGGCTAAATTTTAACATATTTTTTTTTAATGCTAGGCACTTTTAAGCACACAAACAAACCAATTATAAGTATTACTAACTTTTTTTAACTAAATAATATATTACTGCTAGAAGGACTAGACGCGCTTTAGCTGATACACTAAAAATACTAAAATATAGATTATATATGTTAAGGTAATAAGTAAGTAGAACAAGACATATTAGCAGACTTATAAATTTTTTATAATACCTGCTTTGCTAAACTACTTACAACTATAATATTAACAGACTTTTTTAAACTTTTTTATAATAAACTTGCTAGTATAGCGGCTAGATTTTACTTTACTATATTTGCTATAGTAATAGACAAGCTAAACGCATAAAAAGAGGCTTAAGTTTAATACAAAAACTTTATAAATACGTAACTTACATAAAATAAAGTAGCAGATAATAGACCAGTATGAAAAAACTAGTTCCTAGCTATTTATAATAAGCTTACAGATGTCTAAAACTAGTTATATATAACTTAACGTAACACACTACAAAATGCAGAACAAACTAGTAACTTAAATATTTTACTTCTATGCTCTTCAATCTTTATGTTTGTAGACATAGTTATTATAAATAAGCTTATTACTATTTTAGATTGTAACAACCTTTAATTGCAAGTACACTTAAACAACTTTAGTTACTAGTTATACTACTTTTTACAACTTACTACTAATAATAATTTGTTTATTTTAGTTAAAAGTAACGCAGTTTTAATTTTATATAAGCTCTGTAACGGCGCAGGCAAGACTTACGGATTAGTATCGGCAGAAGGGATCACGGCAAGGCATATGGGAGTGCGTGTAATCCACAAATAAGCCTTGATTTAAATAAGATACTTATAGGCCTTGTACAAAAGGATATTAAAAATCTACAAAGCAACTATAGGTCCTAAGCTGTCTTTATACCTGAGCTCTAGGCTAGGACTAGAGTAAGTCCAATACAGGTAAGATCTTAAGATAACAGTAAGGATAATAGAGTTGTAACGTGTTTGTTACACTACCTCCTTTTTTAGTAGTTAGCTAGTCCTATAGCTGTGTATATTCTTTAATATGTTTGTTGTTTATTTGTTGTTAACTTTATAACGTCTTTTGTTGTTGTTATAGACTTCTAATAGGCAGTCACCGCGACTACAACCTAGAGTAGTGTTAGACCGGCCTTAAGCGTTTGCTATTTTAATATTATATCAACACGTTGTGTCTAATTTTTCTACTTCTCTAAGACACTATATACACACACACATACACACACACATATACATATATACATATACACACACACTATACCGCTGCGTTGCCCTCTAGGGGCTTTACTAGAGGCATATCGCTTTATTTACCTACAGTCGGTGCGCGCCTTCGCACAGGGCATTCTTAGAGTTAAACATTAGTTTAACTCTAAGACGTCTAAGAAATGCGCTTATTGCGCATAGCAGAAGAAGAAGTGCTCCTTTATAAGTTTAATATGTCTTGTCTTTTTAAACTTAAAGTTAACTTAAGTAGGTGCTAGAGTACGTTAAAGAGGAGTTCCTTAAACTTTTTACTACTATAAACTTCTTTGCTACTGCGGAGCACAAGGAGAATTTAGCAGAGAACCGCCTCCCTACTAAAGAGCAGGTACAGGCGGTAGCTCTTGTCCTAGCTAAGAAAGTCTAGGTAATAAGGAGCTAAGAAAAGGAGCTATCTATAGCTTTAATTCTAGTTTTAACTTACTAAGTCCTTTTAAAGATTTAAGATGCTATCTATTTATTAGACAGCTAGGTTGCCTCTTTAGAGGCCTTTGCTCGCTAGGGCAGAACTAGCGGTAGTGGTCTAGTTTCTCTGCTAGGGGAGGAGGACAATAAGCGGCACCTCTAGAGGGAGGCAGGGGAGGAGAAGAAGAGTAGTAAGCTCTTCTCTAACTCCTCCTCCTTTTATAGGGAGAAGAAGAGATCCTTCCTAGATCTTTAAGTAAGGGTAGAGGGGTTAAAAAAAGAGGGGAGAGGGCGGAGGTAGTTTAAGGGTAGCCTAGTTGTTTTACTAAATACCTATTAAAAAAAAAATTCTTTTTCTTTATATATTGTCGGCTTGCAGTAAAGTTATATTCTCTCTTCTTTACTTTTAGGCGTTAATCTACTTTATTAAAGACCTTAAAAGACCTAGACGTATAATGTTCCTTTTATAAAAGGCTTTAAGTTTATAAAAGGCCTCTATAAAATTTAAGGCTAGATACTAAGTTAAGTCTAAGTTATGTCTAACTTAGCTAATACAGTATTTTAACTTTAAACAATATACTTTGCTAGCAAGAATCTTATTAACTTTCTATTCTTCTACGCCTTAAATTAGAGTAGGGGCTAGCCTTAGAGCTTCTTATTCTAGAAGTAAGTCTTAAGGATCTTTACATAATAGTTTAGATGCAAAGACGTTATATATCTAAAATTTCTCTAGTAACTTAAGGCAGTATAAGTAGCTAACTTTCTTAAGAACTTTAAAGGGGCCTTTCTATTTAGCTAATAGTTTCTAGCTTAGGCAATTAGTTGCGAGGTTCTTTATGTCTAGGAAAACCTTATCTTTTATATCTTAATTAATTAGGCAGCAGTAACAATTTATTATAGTTTACATCTAATTTTAAGCTTTCTCTTAGGAGGTTTATGCTGTTTCTTAAGCGTTATATATTTAAGTAGCTATAGCTAGCGCATTCTTGTAGTTTATCTTGTTAGTTAGAGTAAAGATGTTAGCTAGCTGCTTTTAGTCCTAGCTTTGTCTAGGATTAAATCTGTAAAGGATCTAATACAGGAATATACCTAAAGTAGAATAAGGTAAAGAAATTTGTGCTTTATTAATTAGAGGCAGTAGTCTACTCTAGTTGTCTTAGTAGTAGGATACAAACAGCTAAAGCCTCTAGTTAATATATTTATTTATAATCTCTGTCTAGCCGTTAGTCTCTTTGTAGTAGGCTGTTAATAGCTTAACCTTAATGCCTAAGATCTAACAAAACTTAGACTAGAAACTAAATATAAATTAAAGTCCTTAGTAAGAAATTATAGTGTTAGGTGTGTAGCTAAAACAGTACACTTATTAAATAAATAATTTAGCTATACCTCTTGCGTTAACTATTTTATAACAAAGAATAGAGATAGCCTATTTAAAAAAATAATTAATTACAACTATAATCTAATTATAACTAGCCTTATCTAAGAGAAATTTCTTAAAGTTAATGCATAAGTGTTGTATTAGATAATTAGGAATTAGTAGAGGGTAAATTATTCTACCAATTTAAGTCTATCTTAAATATGCCTTATAATAGTTAATGCAGTTCTACATATACTTTTTACAGGTAGCTTCTATACCTTTCTAGTAATATTTTAGGGCAATTAGCTAATAAGTTTTAGTAGCGCTAGGTAAGCTAAAGAAACTTAGTTGTATACCTTTTAAATTATCTGTATACAGAGTATAAAGTTAGGCAGTACGCAAAGTTAGTTTAAGTACAAAAGTAATCTGTTTTTAATTTAGTACTTATTTAGTAATAGGTTACGCTTTTTTTTAAACGCAGTGCAGTTTGTTTGCAAGACAAATTTAATTAATTTTAGCAAATTTAAAGTTATAAGCTCTAAGGTAGCTTCTACTACGCGTAGGGACGAATTCTAAGCGTAGAGTTAAGCAATATAGGTAAGAGCAAGGTTAGAGTTAATTTAGTTGTTAAGTTAGTGCAGTTTAAGTAGGACCTGCAAATAATTATTAGTTTTAGCAGACTTTAAGTTTTCTATATCCTGCTTACGTTGCGAAAAAATATCTGCACAGGCATTATTCTTCCTAGGTGTGTATTAGATGTAGAAGAAAAATAAGGCAAGTTCCTTAGCCTAACGTACTTGTCTAGCGTTTAGGACTTTTATAGTTATAAAGTACTTAAGTAAATAATAGTCTAAATACACGTTAATTCTAGAGTAGGCTAATACTAGTTTAGCTCGCTACTTGCTAAACGCTGTGACGATAGCAAATAGTTTCTTATCATAAATTTTCTAATTTAGTTTAGACTCAAATAGGACCTTACTAAAGAACGCTACTAAACTTTATTTTTTATCTAGTTGTTTCTAAGAAAGTACGCCTGCCACAACACTATTAGATACGTTAGTTTCTACTTTAGTATTGTATTTAGGGTGATAGTGGCATAAGGTAAAGATTTCTAGCAATGCGGCTTTTAACCTTCTAAAAGCCTTTTTACAATCTAAATCTTATACAAATAGCTTTAAAAAACTCTAAAGTGCAAGAAGCAGTTTTGCAACTTATAAGTATTTAAGTACAAATTGCTAGTAGAACTCTATAAACTCTAGAAATAATCTTACACCTATAACAGTAGTAGGTTGTGCCTAATTATAGAGGGGCTCTACCTTGTTAGGATTTACCTCTAACCCTTAGTTTATTAGGATATAGCCTAGGTATCTCGTCTTTGTAACATAGAATTCGCTCTTTTTAATGTTAACTTAGAGTCCTACTTACTATAACCTTTCTAGTACCTTTTGTACGTAGAGAACATGTTCTGCCTCTAATTTAGAGTAGATAAGGATGTTGTTTAAGTAGACTATATAGAAGTTATTAAAATACTTAATTAACACATTGTTTATGTAACGTTAATAGGTAGCTAGGCTGTTGCATAATTTAAATAGCAATACCTTAGATTTGTACGTTCTGTATTAGGTCTAAAAAGTAGTGTACTTCTTAAAGTCTAAGTCTATTCTAATCTTGTTAAAAGTAGCGCGTATGTTTAACTTAGTAAAAAACTAGGCTCTATACGTGTAAGCTAATAGTTTATTAATATGCAAGATTAAATATAAGTTTTTTTAAGTAATTGCGTTAAGTTTATAATAATTAACACAAATTTAAATATCTCTGTTAGGCTTCTAAACACAAAGGATAAAAGAAGAGAAAAGGCAATTGCTAGCGTTAATGTGTCCTTTCTTAAGGTTATTTATTACGAACGTCTTAGTAGCTTTAAGTTCTTTAGTACTCTGCTTGTATAGAGGGCTAAACTAATTTAGTAGTAGTTTAGTAAGGACAATCTTATAGTTGTATAAGTAGTACTTAGGCAGTTAGTCTGCTGCAGTTTTACTAAACACGTCTTAGTACAAATAGTAGATAGATAAAAGTTAGTCCTAAATTAGTTTAGCGTTGTTAGGATTATTAAGTTCTATACAGTCTTTTAATAATTAATTAATTTTATAAATACTTGTTGTAAAGAACTTATTTTCTTTCTATTTTATTAAATAATAGAAGGCATTTGCTAAAATAATAGCCATACGTGGGGTAGGGTCTAACTAGACAGGATCTAGTTTAGGATTAGCAACTCTAGAAGTAAAACAAGCTTTTAGGAGCTAAAGAAGGCCGCGTATTCTTTGTATTAAAACTATTATAAGGCTTTGCCTTCTCTAGTATTTATTCTTCTCTTAGAGCGCGTTTCTTTGCTAGATATCCTCCTCTGTAACCTTATTATTAGAAGGTTCCTTTAACTACATAAAGATAGGGAGGGCAGGATTATACATAGCGGGATATCTTGCGGGCTACAAAATTTAGTTCTAAACTGTATCTAGCGATAAGTTAAATCGCTAGAGCTATTTAATCCTAATAATAGAATCTTGCGTACCTAAGTCTATAATAATAAAAGAACAGTTAAGAATCTTTCTACTATTAATTTAGATGTAAAGATAGATATATTTATCTACTTTAGTCTAGATCTAGTCTTAGAATCCTTTTACAGAGACCTTAAAAGGCAGTCTTTAGATAAGAACCTAAAGTAATTAAAAAAGAGTGTAGGCAATAGAAGAATTTAAGCATATAAAACCTTAAGCTCTAGTATTAATTAACAATTGTAACTAGGCACTGTACCCCTTTAAATAAAGAATAGTAAGAACTTAGAAATGCTTTCTTCGAAACAAGTTTAATAGATTAATATTAGCAAGATTATACTTGTGTAGGCCTAGGCTAGAGCGTTGTTTTAGGCGTTTTTGTTTCTCTCTTATTTCTAGTCTAAGTAATGTTCTACAGCTTCCAAGTATTCTTCTTGTTTAATCTTAATTTTTTTTACCTAAGAGGTAGTATAATTACTTGCAAAGTAACTAGGCTTTCTGCACTTAAAATAAGTATCTAGTAAAGGCTTGTTATTAGGGGCTAAGGTTTTAGACAGGAATCTAGGAGTGCTTAAAGTAGCGCGAGCAGGTATTAGAGGCGAGTTAAACAAGAGACTAGTGTAATACAGCCGCGGACTCTAATATTATTAGGGATAGGGCTTCTGCAGAGGTGCTGAGCTGTACACTAGTTTACTATCTATATTTAGTCTAATAAGAGAATTGCGTTTTTTTATATTAAAAGCAGTAAGGTGTTGCACTATCTTGTTAAATAAGTCGTTCTATAAGTATTTAAATCCTAAATTTAGGGCGCGCAAGGCGGGGGTGATTTTTTTTATAAGTAGAAAGACTACTCTGCCTTAGAAACAAACCCTTTAATAGCAGTACTAATGAATTTTGCTTTAAAAGCTAAAAACGTTTCTTTCTTGTCTATAACTAGGCGGTAGAAAGCTGCACGGCTTTCTGCCTGTTTATTGCTAAATACAAAATATAATTTAAGTAGCGCAATTATTTCTTCTGCATTTTTAAACTGCTCTAAAACTAAATTAGCTAGGTACTGCAGTTTAAGGTATCCTTTTGTAATACTAGTAGTGTATCCCTACACAAGAGCTATGCGAGCGCGCTTAGTCTAGTAGTAATCTAAGTCAATCTCTAATTAGTTTTCTATTAAGGCCTGCTATTAATAGAACGTAGAGTTAGTTCTATTGTTAAGATTTTTAATAGTAGGCGTGCGCTTTATAAGCTTAATGCGTAGCATCTTAGAAGTAGTAGAAATGTACTATGTTAATTAGCTTGTTAGTATATCTGTTTTTGTTAGCGGTGTTTTAGTAGATAGTACGGCTGTGTCCTTAGAAAGCGTAACTTTCTATGTTAATTGCGCGACTTGCGCATTTAAACAGTTAATTTTGTCTCTGTAGAGTGCAATAGAATCTTCCTCTAAATCTGCTTCTTCTTTCTTCTTAACTCTATCCTCTTTAACAACTAGTTGCTTGCTAGTTGCTTTGTCTTGTAGGGATTGTTGTTAACTCTAGCGGCAGGTCGATTTTCGGACAGGCTCTAAAGAGGGTCTAGAGTAGTTTTAGTGAGCTATTAGCAATTAATTCTAATACTAATAAGTTGTTAATAGTCTCTGTGTTTTTACCTTAGCGCACTTTACACAACTTTTCTAAAGTAATTTACTTTATTGTTAAGGTTAAAAGTTCTAAACTTAAAGGCTTTAGTTAGTAAGAGATTTAAGAAATTCTACTTAAGGTGTTGTTAGACTTAACAGTGTAAAGCTTCTAGTTTTTTTCTAGAAAGGCTTAGGCTTAGGCGTAGTCTAAACAAACAGCTGCGATATTATTTTAAATGCTATTACTAGCTAGGACGAGATTTTTGATATAATGTAACGGCGCAGGCAAGACTTACGGATTAGTATTAGCAGAAGATATTACGGCAAGGCATATAGGAGTGCGTGTGATCTACAAATAAGCCTTAATTTAAATAAGACACCTATAGGCCTTGTACAAAAGGATATCAAAAATTTACAGAGCAACTATAGGTTCTAAGCTGTCTTTATACCTGCGCTCTGGGCCAGGACCGGAGTAAGTCCGATACAGGTAAGATCCTAAGATAACAGTGAGGATAATAGAGTTGTAACGTGTTCGTTACAAGCTCTAGAAACTTAAGCGTATACTTAACATAATGCTATAATTTAAAAATGCTAATAATTATAATGCTGTAAAGCTACGTACTTTTAAAAAAAGTAGAAAAGTACTTTATAAATTTATTTAATTTTTCTTTAGCTACTAGTATACTTTAGGCAAGTATTCTTAGTACTTAGCTTAGCGCGTTTAGTCTTTCTTTATTTATACTTTTAAAGCTGCAAAAGATGCCTTGTTTAAAAAAAATACTGTTTTTAGCTGCTAATGTAAAACAGAAATAGAATGCTTTATAACACTTTTTAAAATTTAAGGTAAATTAAATCTCTATACTACAAACAAAACAGCTATAAATATACTAGCATACTTTTGTGTCTTAGAAAATGCAAAGTCTAACTAAAAGGCCTAAGTATACTTTAAAGTTAAGTTTTGCCTTATTGCTAATAAGCTTAACATTCTGTACTTTTTATATAGCATTAAGCTAATGCAGAAGCTTTTTAAATAACACACAGCTAGCTTAAATATATTAAATTATTTTTTATATTTTGTAATTGTATTCTTTAAACTGCTGCTTAATATATTGTTATAAATTAACAACTATAACATAACTTAGCTAGACAGCTATTTAGCTTAATAAGCTTAACGCAGCTGTAATTAACCTAACACTAGTTTAAGTATTACTTTTTTAGTAAATGTTAAGTTTAAAGATGGATTAATACTGTTTAAGACAACCTTTTGATGTGACCACACATTTTGTAGACACCTTTTTAGTAAAAAAAGATTTATTGCTAACAACAAGTATCTAGGCTCATGCCCCCTTGCTTAGCATTGCCGGCACGCAATTAGTGTGTCGCTCTAGCATGTTTAAACAGAAACGAAGATGCGCGATATCCCTCTAACTAACCCTCTTAACTAATGACCATTTACTGCTAACTATTTACTGCTAACCGCAACTTCTGTCGTCCTGTTGCTATCCCGGCGGTGTTGCGGTTGCGGCGTTTAGTATATACCTATTCTCGGATGTGAATAAACGACAACAGCATTACTATCTATGCACGGCTCTCCTATCCCTAGAGGTAATTTACAAAATCTTCCTGCTCGTTAGTTTATTCTAGCTACTTAATAGCTGTTTTAACACGCCTTTACTCCTTACAAAGTTACTCTTAAGTCTCTTTGCTAAGGTTGCATTTGCGTAGGAGAAGATTGCTAAAGTAATATACTTTTACTATACTTAGACTATTAACATGCGTAGTGTATATAGTGTACTAGCTAAACTAGCTTTTTACAGTTCTTGTTGTAACATTAACATCTATAACACTAGACGCATTAAAGATGTCTTAACTATAGTTATATTCTAACCTCTGCACTAACTTAACTACTACAGGGACTATTGCTACTAGCTCCTTTTTAACTAATAGAGGTAGCTGCTTAATAATAGTAAACGCCTGTAATCTACTACTATAGCTTCTAGTATAGTAACTTAGTAAAGTCTAACTTTACTTAATATAAGCTATTAGTCTTTATATTAAAAGGGGAGAAAAATAGTTTAAGCGTTATATTGTTTGTATGTAGTACTATGTGGTGTAAGAAATCTTAAAAGTAAGAAGTAGTAGGCAGGAAGCTTTTATAAAGTATTGCAGGCTCCTGCTGCAGTAACGTACGTGTTCTTACCCTCCTCTACCTTCTCTACCTTCTCCGCCTCTATCGCAATCTTGTTACTAGCTATAGGCTAGCAATTGCCGTTAAACACGTTTTAATTAGTATTGTTTTTTAGTACTTACAGCAAATTTTTTAACCCTAATTTTGCTTAGTAAGTAGAGGGCAGCTGCTTTTCACTTTTTTGGAAAACCTATTTTAACTACAACAACAACCACCACCTTTAATACCTTAAAAATAAATACTGTGCAGTAAAGGCTGCTTTAAGCAGGGCAAGACATTATTTAAAAGACCTTAATCTTTTAAGCTTTTATTTAATAACTCTAACTATTTCTATTGTAAGAAACTTAGACATATTACTTGTAACTACTTTAAGAAGGTAGCTTCTCTTAAAGCCAAAACTGCTTTTTAACGTTACGTATATATATATATAAAAGATAAATTTAACTTAGAACTTAAGCAAGAATACTATGCTAAAAAGTTCTTTAACTCTAACAAATTAGAAAACTAAAAACTCTAAAAAATAAGCTACCTTTTAAAGAAGATTAACAGCTATAGCAGAAATACTTAGCTAATTTCCTAATAAGTATAATAAATTTAAAGTTTAACACGTTGCTCTAAAGAGTTTAGGATTAAAAAAAGGACTTCTTTTTATAAAGAAAAGACTTTATGTAATTTGCTTTTTACACGTACGTTAGTTGCAACTATAAAGTTTAATATAGCTCTAAAACACTAAGTGATAATAGTGTAAATAATAACTCTATGTTATAACAATTTTTAAATTAAACTTATGCTATTGAACTAATTTTACTTGTCTAACTAATTTTTTGCAAAGGCTATAATAAAGAAGCTATAAAACTGATAACTTACTGTGTTAAGTTTTTCTTTGGAATAAATACTTATATTACATAAACAATAGCTTACATAGTAAAAACCTGCATAAATTTTAGTTTTATACTAAATTTTAAGTAGCGCAAACTTTACAAGCCTAAGCTTAATTACTATAAAAGCATAATTAAGTTTTTTAATTAGTACTATTAACTAAACTGTTAGCTTAAAAATACTGTGCTAAAAGTAGTTTACAGTAAGCGTAAACAAATAAAAAAAAACTTTCTAAACACAACTATACTAGTAATTAAAGTTTAAGAGCATAAACTTTTACTAACTTCTACTTAAGTAGTACTGCCAGACAGAATTCTAAACTAAAGCCTGTAAAAATAGGTGTACAAAGTAAGAAATATACACTTCTTTGCTATAATTCTTAAATTAAGCAAGTTTCTCCTAATAAGATTAAAAGAGAAGTGCTTACTTCTCTGCCCAAGCTTACTAACAAACTACTAGGAAAAATTAAGTTTTTTTTTACGCTATTTAGATGTATGCAAAAAAAAAAAATTTAACTTTTGCCTTATTACTACGTGTAGCAAACAACTTGCTTAGTTTTTATAAGTAGCTGTAAATAAAGACTTTGCAAAGTTTATAAACAAATTTTAAAAAGTTACTTTTAAAAATATTTTTACACTAGAACTGTATAAGAAATATGCTAATTACATTTAAGTATTTAATAAAAAAGCAGCGTTTAAATTGCTAAATTATTTTGAACACAACTATAAAATTAAACTAACTTTAGGTGCAAAGATTCTAAATTATTATTTATAGCTATTTCGAAGCTAATAAAAAGAGGCTATTACTACTTATGTTTTTAAAATAGAAGAACGCAGATTTATTAAACAGTGCAACGTACTAGCGTAAAACTTAGTTTTAATTATAGTTAAGCTAAATAGAGGTATTTATGTCTATATAAACTTCCATAACCTTAATAAGGCTATAATTAAAAATTGCTATTTATTTCTTTTTTTCTCCAAAACGTTAGCTAAGCTTATCAAAGCTACTATCTTGTTTAAGTTTAATATTATTTATGCGTTCTATTAAATTTGTATAAAGCTAGGCTCAAAATAGCTTACTGCATTTACTACTTAGCAAGGCATATATAAGTATAAAGTTATGCTGTTTAGATTATACAATGCCCTAGCTTCCTTTTAGTACACTATTAATAGCGCACTTTTTAAATACTTAGATTAGTTCTGCACTATATATTTAAATAATAATTTAGTTTTCTCAAAATTAGAAAAGGAATATATTAAGTAAGTTATGCTAGCTCTAGCTTAGCTAAAAGCTAAAAGATTTTACGGAAATTTTAAAAAGTGTAAATTTTATAAAACAAGTGTTAAGTTTTTAAGTATAATTATTACTAACAAGAGTGTTATAATAGACCTAGCTAAAGTCTCTGCAATTTATAAATAAAAAAAACTTTAACATGCAAAAGAACTGATAGCTTTTTTAGGCTATACAGGCTATTATCAACAATTTATTAAAAGCTACTTATTAATTGCTTTTTTTTAACAAAACGCATTAAGGCTAAAGTTTTTTTTGACAAGAAGCTTAGTAAAAAAAGACGTACTGTCTATAAAGACTTATAGTAAAATAATAAATGCTAAAAAGCTTTTAATATACCTAAAGCTGCTTTTTGTAAAAGCTTTATGCTAATGTACTTTGACTTTATTAAACTAATTTACATTTTCATAGATACCTTAGCCTAGGCTACTAGCAGTGTTATAAAACAACTTAATGCGCAAAATGTTCTGCAGCTAATTATATTTTTTTCTAAAAAGCACTCTGGTGCAGAATACAACTATAACATTTACAGTTTAGAACTTATAAAATTATCTAGGCATTTAAAGAACAAGAACTTAAATGTTTAAAATCTAAGTATTCTGTTTATATTATTTTAGACTATAAAAACCTTAAAATATCAATTTTAAATATAACGCTTACTAAACGTTAAGCTTAATAATAACTTTTTTTTATTTCAGTTTAACTTCAAAATTATCTATAGCTTAAGAACTAACAATAGCAAAGCTAATGCACTTAGCTAAAGACTATAAAATATTTTATTCAATCTAAACAACTCTTAATATTCGCTAAACACAGTTATCTTAAGTTTAAAAGTATTACTTTTTAGCATAAAACCTGCTATTGCAATAGCTTTGCAAGCTTTTACTTTAGCTAGCAAAAATACAGACGCTATGACTTTAGAACAACAATATATATTAAAAACTGCGTTTGCTTACAATAATAATAACGCTAACTTTAAAAAAATAACTCTACTAGAAGGCAACGCTAATTTAACCTTGCCTGCTTATAAATAAGCCCTTAAGTAAAAAGTAAGCTACTAAATAAAGCTTATGCTAACAATAAAATAGCTAAACAGGCTATTTTAGCTATTAACTTTTATAAGACTAGGCTATTTAAATAGTTTTACAAGCACAAATCCTATTTTAGTGCTGCTAGTGTTACTTTTATAAGAATAAAACTAAGCTATTGCTTGTTTATTAATAAAACTAGACTTTATATCTCTATAGATGTACAACTCTAGTGCTGAAGCTTTAATTTTTATTACAACTACAAAATTGCAGGTTATAAAAACCTTGTCTTACTCTTTCTTTAATGTACAATTATCACTACTAGCTTAAAATAAGTTAGTCTATTACAAAATACTGTAATGCCTAAAGTATGTGTAAATAGACAAAGTCCCTATAAAATAGTAAATACAGCTATTTTTAACTGCTGCTACTTTTGCAATAACAGTAGTTAAACTTTACTATAAATTTTATATAAGAACTTCCTTTTTCTAGAATAAATAGTAGAGAGTTTTGCAACATCTTAGTTATTATAAATTGCTTAACTAAGAGATGCTACTTTTACTTAACTTACAAATGTACTGTAGTAAAAGCCTTTTAATATTTTATAAACGTGTTCAAGTATTATAGCTTACTTATTAGTATTATAATTAATTGAAGCACTAATTTTATTGCCTTATTCTAGAAAAATATCTGCTAACAGCTAACTATTAAGCGTATCCTGTCTACAGCTTACTACCTAAAGACAGATAAATAGATAAAATAAGTAAATTAGTTACTAGAAATATACTTGCGCTAATATACTAACTACGCGTAAGACAACTGGGCTTTATAGCTATATATTACTAAATTTTAAGTTAATAATACTGTTAACTTTAGCATAGGCATAACTCTGTTCTTTGCTAACCTTAAGTATTACTTCTACAGCAGAATTTACTCTTATAAAAATATAGACGCTAATTTGCTATATCTAGCTTATAACTAAGCTATCTATGCAAAGAAAAAAAGAAACTTATATACAGATTTAGTTATACATTTAGAAGAGTAACTTCAATAAGTCTAGCAAGAGCAAGCAGCTTAAGCTAATATAATATATTATGCTATACTGCTATATAACGTTAAGAATTAAGATTATATTTTAATAATAAACTAAAGTATTTCATAACAATAAAAAAAGCTTACAAACTGCTAGGCCAGCCTTTACTTAGTAATAAAAGTTATCTATAAAAAATGCGCTTACAAACTAAACTTGCCTACAAAAATAATTTACAATATTACATTTCTAGTATTTTATTCTTAACTTCTGCAGC
Source organism: Alternaria gansuensis (assembly GCA_009289805.1). Classification (NCBI taxonomy): domain Eukaryota; kingdom Fungi; phylum Ascomycota; class Dothideomycetes; order Pleosporales; family Pleosporaceae; genus Alternaria; species Alternaria gansuensis. The sequence goes on along the minus strand of WBOK01000188.1, from coordinate 18,067 downwards.
TAGCAGCTACTAAAGGCCTACTTAATTAAGCACTAGCTTAACTAGTACTAGTAAAAGTTGTAAATAGTAATAGCAACACTTATATAAAATAGCTTGTAGACAAATTTATTAACATTGCCCTTTTAGAAATAAGCAAAATTAAAAGACGCTAAGCATATAAAATTAAATAGCTAAATTTTCAAAAGCTTCCTTAGTATAATGCTAAAAACTACTTTAATTATTATAATGCTAAACTCTTTTACTAAAAATATTTTAAAAAGCTTACTCTTTTAAATCTTGCTATAACCTTTAATTAGACCTCTCTTTTTAAAAACGCAGGTAATAAACAAAAAAAATATGCTAGTATTAATAAGAACTTAACATAAAAGCTTTATAAGCCTATATACATAATAGCAAAAGCTGCTAAAAAAAAATGCTTAAACTATTAAACTTTATACTGAAAATGCCTGCTTTACTGCAATTATTAAACAAGCGCTGTAGTTAGTTATTTACTAATTATACAGGTTGTACTTATAATAGCACACCTCTCTAAAGTTAGTAACTAAAAGATACTTTCTCTTATATAGTGTAGAAACAACATTTACTTAAATTTTTACGTTGCAGAGTTAAGGTAGCAAAAAAACAGCTTAGAGGTTTGTGTTTTATATAAGAACATGTATAGACATACGCAGCCTTATATAAACTATAAACTAGATTTAAAACTGACAAAGTTTAGTTGTTTACACAAGCTTCTTCTTTTTTTTTTTTTAAATTGTAATTTTCTTTCTATTTTTCTTTGTACTAGCAACTGTAGCTAGAGGACTAGCAACTTTTTTTTAGAGGAGAGGCACATGTCTGGACATAGCCTCTATCTACTTACTACTACATACCTTAAAGCTAGCTATAAGGTATGTAGCTAGAGATAGAGGCCTGCCATACTACTTAGCAAGCACTAGTCCTAGCTAGGCGTAGCACTAGGCTTGGCGCCTACTACGCTAGCACTAGCCTCTCTTCTCTACTATATTGCTGCCCGCATACTTAGCCTCTTCTAGGTCTGTGTCTGCTATTCTTTACTCCGAATACAAGCTATCTTTTAACCAGCCTTCTTTCTGTGCGTGAAGTCTGCCTTACAGCAAGCAATTTTAGCGCACATAGAACGCACAAGCTTATTAGCAGGCTGTATTACTAGCTAGAGCTAAGCTATAATGTTTAAGATTACGTAAAGACCTATACAGTATACTAAAAAAGCAAAGCTCTAAGACACAGTAAATATAGTTAGTTGTTACTATTACTAGTTTCTGGTATGATATTTAAGGAAGTAAGCTTTAATTCTGTTACAGAGCTGCTACTAGCAAAGAACAACAGTTTAAGTTATATGTTTAATTGTTACAAGTAACAGGAAGGATTCTCTCCTTAACGTACGGGCAAGGGTTGAAGGTTAACCAGCCACTACGCTAGAAAGCGATAATCCGCGCGGGGCGCTGATCACGTGATAACTATCCCGCCAAAAAAGACTATCCTTTTAAGGGAGGGATGTCATGAGGATAAGGGATAGCCGCTATTACAACTATCCTACAAAAGGCAGTACTTAAGAGATAGCAGTAATAGCACAAAACAAAGCAATAGGTATAAGAATATATTAAATCTTATTATTACACTTGTTATAGTTAACTTAAATAGTTTATCTTTTACACAAATTATTAACTAGCTACTCCATTATTTATAGAATTAGTATTGCTTACCTTTAGTTAACATTAATAACTTTTTTCTACTTAAAATTACTCTTATAGTACCTTACAGACTACTGCATACATTAGCTTTGCCTTAACATAGACTAAGTCTAGATAAGTGTAGACTAACTCTGTGTAACACTTTAACTACTAAGAATTTTAGTAGACAATTTAACTAACAAGTTGCCTAATTAAGATTTATAATAGCATTCTAGAGAATTACTTAAAATAATATAGCTTAAGGTCTAGAACTCTCTACGCTAAATTAACTAATGTTAAGAAATAATAAGATGCTTAACGCATCTAACTCTAATACTAAAGATAGCTTTAGTGCCTAGGAGATTAAGAATCTTAGACAACAGGCCTATGTTTAGGCACAGCAAGTAGCTTTAATAATAAACATAATTAATTAGCTTTTAAGTTAGCTAATAGCTACTTTAAACAAACAACCTGTTGCTATAAAGAAACTTAAAATAGCATTACTTAAGAAGTAAAGAAGAGAACAAGAGAAATTATAAATATTTTTTACTTACACTAATTTATACTGCAAGTATAATAAGGCCTCTACTAAGTAGAAAATAAATCTTATAGCAAGTATATATATAAAGAATAAAGCTTTTAACTAGATACAACTTTATGTAAACAACTACTTACTTAATACATAATATAAAAAGATCAAAGCAAAAAACACAGGCCTTGTTTGTAAGTTAGACAAAGTTACAAAAAAAAATTACATTTTTAAAGAAGTAAATGCTAAGAACTAATCTAAAAAGAAAATTACTTGCTTAAGGCCGACTACGTTAGTATTAGCATACACAGTAGAATTCAAGAAACTATAAGTATAAATTGATTAAGATAATAAAGCACTTTAAATAGTATCCAAAGTAGGCTTAAAAGAAAATGTTAAGGACAGCTTTATATACTATAATAAACCTAACACACTATATATACTAGTTAAGCTAGCTACGCGTATTAATAACAGGCTTTAGAAACAATATAATTAAAAAAAAAACTTTTAACTTAGCCTAGCTAATACAAGAAGGCAACGCAGTTGGTATAATAGAAATAGTAATGCTATTATTACTAGCAAGGTGTAAGAAAAAGCTAAAAACAGAAATACTTAAGAGAGAAGGTAGAATAGCCTTTTTAAAAAAGAACGCTAAAAGCGTTATAATAACAAGGCATATCTCTAATGTAGTAAAGTTAGACACTTTGCCTAAAACTGCAAGGACAAACTAGTTAAACAAGTAGCTATTAAGATTAAGATAATTAAATAAGAAATGCTATACATAGTTTATATAAAACTAAATAACAACTTAAGCAACCTAGACCTCTACAAAGAAGCATGCTTAATAAATAGCTATAAAATTGTACTATAACTAAAACTAAACAACAAGGTCCTTACTCTAAGTAAACCTAAGCTAACAGATTAGAAAGTTAAAAATAAAGTTATGCTAGAATAATTAGCTAATAACTAATATTAGGTATATAGAGTAATAACACACTACGCTAACAAGTGTACAGTTTAAGAAAGAATTATAATTACTTGTAAGAACGCTAAAGAGGTTAAATATTAGGCAATACACTAACAACCCTACTTTAATAATCTAGTAGCTAAAGTTAAGGACTAAAAAGCTAAAGAAGTAAAAAGTATTAAAAAGTATAAAGAGTTGTATTAGTATAACTTTAAGCTTAATTGCAAGTTTTATAAAAAATAAATAAAGAGAAATACAAGGCAGACTAAGACTAGTGCTGCTATTTAAACTTGTAAGCAGACAAATGCCTAGCAAATAAGTGTTACTTTTATATACTTAAGAAAGTAGAGATTTACTACTAACTTCTATAAACGCAATGCAAGGATAGATGTAACTTTTATTAATAATAACTTAAGAAGGCATAATAAGTAAACAACTACTACTATATTACTTTATTATTAAACATTTATAAGGTAGCAGACTGCTTAATTTATAAAGCAAAGAAGCTAGAGCTTAGAAAATAAGCTTTAAGGTAAAAGATACTTTATTAAAACTTTTATTAGAGCTTCTATTACAATAATAGTTGCTTAATATACTATAGTACTAAGTACAGTGTAGACTACAGTTCTAAAAAAAAGAAAAATAAGCAGGCAAAAAACTAAAATGCTGCTAAGAATAGAGTTATGCTAGTAAAAGCATACCTAAAATAACTCTAAAGAAAGTACAAGATACTAATAGTTACGTAAAGCAGTTGCTTATAACTGTATTTATATATAGTCAGAATATGCAAGTGCTTATAGATAGCAAAGCTATATAAATAATAATCTCCCTATAAGTAATAAAGAAACATAATATACTATACTAAGTTAAAAGAGAACTAATTTTAATAATACTAGCTTATAAGAAACTTATAAAATATAAAGACAGTATAATATAGTTAGAGACTAAATTTACTAAGCTATAAATAGCAGGCATAAAGTGCTAAATAAATATTAACATTATAAATTCAGGAGGACTAAATATGTTAATTTGTTATAACTAGCTAAATGCTTATAACGCTGCTATTAACTAGTAAATAAAAACAATACTTAGAAAAGAACTAATACACAAGGTTGCTAAAGTACACAGAGAAATACGCTTAATAAATTAGAGCTTAACTTAGAACACAGGATTTAGCAAACGTTTACTATAGAAGATTAGGAGAATCTATGCAAAAAACTTTTAAAAGATAAAAGTTATTTAGATAAAATAAGTCGCGACTACAAAGAAAAGACCCTTACTACTAAAAATACTAAGAGAGTATTATACTAACAAGTTTAGAGAACTTTTTAAGAAAAACAAAGCTACAGAGCTAGCAGACTATTAAGATTAAAATTACAAGATTATTCTAAATAACTAAGCTAAGCTAAGCCTAGGACTAATATACTTAATATTGCCTAAGCACAACGCTAAGCTAAGGGATTACATCTAAAAGAATTTAAAGAAAGGATTTATCTAATTAAAATTAAGCTTAATAGCCTTACATATTTTGTTTGTAAAAAAGCTTAATAAAAAGTAGTAACTGTGTGTTAACTTTAGAAGGTTAAACAGCGTAACGCAAAAGAACTAATATCTCTTACTACTAATAATAAAGCTTGTAAATTAACTTTAGGGTGCTAAGTAGTTTACAAAATTTAACATTTAAAAATATTTTCCTAAACTAGAATTAAAAAAAGTTAAAAGTAAATAACAGCGTTTAAGACAAAGCATAGACTATTTAAGCATACAGTTATATCTTTTAGATTAATAAACACACTAGCAACCTTTTAATTAGTTAGTAATAATACACTTTATAAATACTTTAAAATTTTTCTTATAGCATACTTAGACAATGTGCTAGTGTACTTTAGTAGAACGCTTAAAAAACATGTAAAGCATAATAAAAAAGTGCTAAAGAAGCTTAAGAATTATAAGCTATACCTGTAGCCTAGGAAGTGCAAATTTTATGTTAAGAAGACACAATTTTTAGGCTTTATAATATTTACAGAAGGAGTAAGAATAAATCTAAAAAAGATTGCAGATATATAAGAATAGCTATTGTGCCGGTGCACAGGGTGATACCCTACTGCACACTAAGTCAGTGCTCAACCACGTGCGTTCAAGGTATATAGCCTCTCCTGTATCTTGCGAAAAGGGGACACCATTCATTATTCCTTCACTCCACAGCTAAGCTCCTGTACTGTACTATAGAATAGGCTTCTTCTTCTACTAATAGTCTTTATACTTAACTTATAATAAGATTATTATCTTACTAACTTTGTTCTTGCTTAATCTAACTACTAGTAATCTCCTGCCCTTGTAGAAGTATGTTTTTATACACTCTAACACCTGTACAAATAGCAAAGCCTATAAGGACATACTCTACTACTTAGTGCATAAAGGAACTAGTGCATAATTATTGCAAAAATAATATAATAATTTTATAAGAGAATAGAATGTAGAGAAACTCTAAAGAAGCTAGAACTTTTAGAACTACTACATGTTATACTTTTAAAGTGTTAGCACTATCCTCTACCATAGACTACGTTAAGGACTTTGTTACCTAAGTTAGCACTAACAATAAAGAATAGCAACAATCTCTACTAATAGAATAACAAACTACGTTATTAAATGTAGAGTTAAAGTTTACTTAGCAAAATAAAAGCAGCAACTTGTTTAGTAAAATAAAGGTAGGCTTATATATGTTTAAACGCTAATCTAAAGTCTACCTAGCAAAATAAAGTTAGCAACTTGTCTAGCAAAATAAAAATAAGCTTATATATGTTAATAATAAAGAGCAAAAGTTTTATCTAGTAAAAATTAAAATAAAACTAGAAGCTTACAGCTAAATATATCTAAAACGCTAATTTAAAGTATTTGTCTAGCCAAATAGAGACGTTACTAATAATCAAGATAGTATAAGTATAAATTAAAGCCTACTAGGCGAAAATTAAGGTACTAAAGAGGTAAAAATTTATATAACTACTTCTAATTAAGTACTTACTATAAAGATTTTAAGAACAAATATTTTGTTTCTCTTAAAAACTAAACCTTGTCTGCTATATTAGCAATTAACTACTGTTAACTATCTAAACAAAGAACTCCTAGAAGTTCTATAATACTATAGATATTAAAGAAGGATTAGAAGTTAAGTTAAGAACAAGAAGGCAAAACACTTCCTTTTACAGGGCCTACTACTGCTAGTCCTAAGTTACTATTAATACTATTAAGCTTAGTTATTAAGACTATAGCTATATCTACGTACAACTTAGTGTTGTCTATAGTTTAACTAAGACATAGTACTTTAGTCTTTACTAAGAAAGATATTACTAAATTTCTAAAAACTTTAATAGATAAGCTAATAATAAAGGCATTTGTAATACTATACAAGTCTTTATTCTACTAAACTATTTCTTTAACAAAAATTAATTGCTCTCTTGTATTTTAAAATGTTTGCCTAGATATATAGAAAGAGATTAGTCTAAGTTATAAATAAATATAAAGAAGCAATAAGAAGACAGAAATACTACTATTAAAACAGGTAAACGCTTTTATTTTTAAGCTTACATCTAAAAATGTGTACAAAACTAGCTCAAGCTAGTAAAGTACTATACTTATTTTACTTTTATTACTAATGTATGCATTAAGAACAAGCAAATCCCTTAAGAAGAGGAAAGTATTTTTTTTTTTAAGGTTTACTATAATTAGACAAAAAGGCAGTTATGTGCTACATACTTACTACTTCTAATACTAATAATTAGAATATATATAAACTAGATTTAAGTTATTCTTTTCTTAAATCCTACTATAAGAAGATAACAAGTTTAGACAAGATTTATTAGCTAGAACACGAAGGCGCAGATACAGAGATGCGCTAGATTATGCTATTTAACTAGCGTACAACCTTTACTTTAGAGAAAGTAAAAAAGGTAGCAGTTAAGATTAGCAAAGCACATAAGAAATTAAGCACGCTAGTAGAAGTTAACTTAAAGGTAAAAAACCTTATTAAGTCTTTAGGCAATCTAAAGCTTAGATTGTCTACTATTAACATGCTTATAGCGTATCCTACAACTAAGAAACTTTTAAAAAAACTTACTAACTACGCGTACTTTATTATATAAGCAACAAATACAGAACTCTTAAGTAAAAAGAATAACAGTTCTTTTGTTACTAATGCAAAATAGAGGCTACTAAGCAAAATAAGTACTACCTACTTCAAAAACGCAGAGACAAACACTTACTATTGTATATATAATATTATAGAATATATGCTTAAGAATTACAAACTATACTATGCCTTAAAATAGATAGGATAAGTTAGTTCTAACTAAAATACTATAGCTAAGAAAGGAACTTACTACTTTAGGCCACTAAATAAACGTCTAGAGGAAAGCTTAAGATAGCTACTATTAACTAAAGTCTTGCTATAGTTAAAGGTAAAGATCTAAGAATTCTACAACGTTACTAATAACGTACTTAATTAACCTGCCTTTAGTGTAATACCTAAGAAGTTTACAAGTAGAGACTCTTAACTAAGATTAAAGTATAAGAGTAAAGCCTCTAGTTCTGTAAACGTAGCAACTAGTTTAATAGACTAAGGTTACTATAACAATGTTCTTTAGCAGTTCTAATAGTTCTAGAAACAACTATACAATTCTACTACAAATAAATATATTAATAGGCTTAATAATATTAATGCCGCTAACATTATACTAGGAGGCAGACAAAATGCTCTCCATAATATCTCTAAGTTAAATGCTACTACACGCTTAAAGAGAAAGAGCCCTCCTCTCTACTAGGATATTAATCGTGTTTAAGATAGAGGAATAAAGAAACAAGAAAGGCTAAGCAAGGATATAAGCACCTAAAGAAGTAATTAACTAATTTAAGGTAATACTCTAATCCCTAACTTGCAGCCTCTAGATATGCAGTTTCTATAGAAGAAAATATAAAGTAAAATACCTTTTACAAGTAAGCCTTATAATACACTATTTTTAATTATTAAGTCGCCGCAGTTATTTTGGCAAGATAATAACTTATTAGCTAATTTAAAGCACCTACAGTAAAGATAAAAAAAAGGCTAAAAAATTCATAAATGCGCTTGCTAATCCTAAGTTGAAAAAATGAATACAAGGTTAGCTAAACTATATTGCAACCGCCCAAATTAGATAAGAAGTACAAGGGGTCACTGTGTCTAACCTTATAAGGTAAGATTACATTTAGAAATAACTACGCAACTTTTTAATTAATAACGTTAGTATTGCAGATAGCTTAAGAACACTTAATATTATAACTAGTAGAGAAATTACAAAATCTAAGTATAATTTAGCGCAATTAGAATCTGTTCTAACTACTAATTAGCTAGACTATTGCATAAACTAAGAACACCCTACTAATAAAATCCTACTAATTGCACTAACTATTGTAAGTATAAGTTGCAATATAATAAGTGTGTATTAATTAAATGCTTAACCCTAATATAAAGTGCATAAAAAAGGTAATTCTTAAGTTAATAAGTTAGACAACATCTCTACTAAGGAAGTTTAAAAAGTCTAATAAAGAATAGGCAAGTCTTTGCTTAAATAGACTTGCTAGAATACTAAGTTATTATTAATAGTAACTCCTTAAAGTGCTTAATTAACACTAAAGCATAAATAAATATCTTAAAACTTAGTAACGTGTTTCCCGGGTTCGTGGCTAGCCCGGTATGTGGCTAAGAATTTTCTTCCTATTTTTCCTCTAAGTATATCTCTACGAGTATTGCAGTTATTAAGCTAACTCTAGAGTCTATCTAAAGCTCTGTGTTTGTTCTTTAACTTAAGCTACTAATTGCCTATTTAGGCCTAGTATTACCTAAGCTACTAAGCTTTTAGTTCTGGCGCTTCGCTTAAGCTTTAATCCTTACTTCATATTAATAACATTTGTAATAAATTATGAAAACTTTATAAGTTATAAGTAAGTATACAGTAAAGCTATATGTAACCTTAATTTAGCGTGCAGTATAGAGAATAAGAAGAAATTAAAAAGTAAAATATAAACGCTTACAATATATACTATTTAGTTTTAATATTATAGGTATAGATATATAAGCCTTAAAACTCTTTATATACTTCTATAATATACTTATCTTTAGTATAGTATTATCTTATAGCCATAGGTATTAAGATCATAAAGTTATAATTTTATACGTTATTTTATATAAAATTTTAAGAGCTAATATATGTCTAAATAACTTATATATAGTTTAATAAAAGCTTAATGATAGATTATCTAGTACCTAAAGTTGCTTTATAAAAGTCTAGCCGTTATTATTAGTCTACTTTAGTATTAAAGAACTAATATTGTGACGTAAAAGTTAAAAAGTATATAATATCTACTATTATCTATACTATACGCTAAAATAGGTTTATGAATACTTTTATTTAGTAGTTACCTATAACTTATTAAGTTCTTATAATTTATTATAAAGGATATTAGTAAGAAGTAAGGATTAAAGCTTAAGCAAAGCGCTAGAACTAAAAGCTTAGTAGCTTAGGTAATACTAGGCTTAAATAGGCACTTAGTAGCTTAAGTTTAAGAACAAACACAGAGCTTTAAATAGACTCTAGAGTTAGATACTCGTAGAGATATACTTAGAGGAAAAATAGGAAGAAAATTCTTAGCCACATACCGGGTTAGCCACGAACCCGGGAAACACGTTACTGTACAAGTATTAAAGATACTATTGAAAGTAATAGAACACTAACTAGGACAGCTATCTCCTAGTATTACTTTAGCTAATAGAACTTATAATTTATTTATTTAGACAGCATTTAATATTCCTATATAAATAGGGACAGTTTCTATCAAAACTACATTTAGGATTTTTGCTAATATCACTAAATCTATAATTCTAGAAAGACCTTAGTGCGCATGTGCAAGAATAGCAATACAGTATAATACATTTAAACAAATTATATACTAAGTCGTTTCTAAAGACAGCACTAAGAATGCAGTCTTTATTATGTTTAATTTTTTACTAAGTTACTCTACGCAGATAATTAGGAATAAAGCTTTTAACAACAATTTAGACAAGAAAATAGCAGGTAATGTATAAGTATACGTAATTACTAACGTAATAAATACTAGGCTGTAAACAGCTGCAGTAAAGTACATACAAAATGTAGCATAGTTAAATCTAATAGCTAGATTTAGCAATTTTAACATGCTGTACATAAACAACAATACACATAATTAAATAGTCTAGATAAACGAAGTATTTGCACGCGCAGTTAGGTAATAAGAAGACTTTATAGCAAACTATAGTTTTAGCAAATTTTTAATTATGTGTAAGCTTAACTAGCAACAATTACAAGAAAAATTATTTAATAGCTTTTAATAATGCTATAATCTTTACACTATATATAAATTTGTAGATAAGAAAGTTTAACTTATTAATATCCTTTAGCAGAAGATACTAATAGAGTTTAAATAAGAAGACTAAAATAAAAAAGGTAGAGAACAACAACTCTTTTAAAGAAGTATTTATAATTCTAATACTAGACTATAGAATTATCTATTTAAACTAAGATATGCTACTTTCCTACAAAGAACAAGACTTAGTAAAAAATAAATTAATAAACTGCGCGTAGAAGACTACCTTTAGCCTATAGAAAAAGAGATGTTGATATATATGCTCTTTAACAGAGAAGGAGTTCTTTTATAGTAATTTAAGGAGTTAGAAAAAATCTATGCTAATATATGCCTACTATATAGAATACAAATAATACTATATAAAGCTTAGCAAGTGTAAGGCTTTGCCGTCCTAAAGGTATTTAAATTATAGGTAGTAGATATAGTTAATGTCTGCCTAAATTAAAGAATATAGGAAAAGTGTAATAGTTAGTTTTAGAATCTATAGCACTTAGTACTAAAGAAAGATAAGGGCGTTTAATAAATTAGCAATACGCAAAAGATAAATGTAGTTACTATATAAAATATAAATTTACTACTAATAGCTAATAAATTTTCTAAAAGATTTATAGAAATGACAGCATTCTAAACGCCTGTAGGACTTATATAGTTATGTACAATAGTTATAGGCGCTACTAACTCTATAATAGTATTTTAACAAGTTATAATAAAGATCTTAAAAGACTACTAGCTTAATACAATGCCCTTTATTAATAACATTACATGCAGAGGTCTAAAGACTAATTATAGTAGAGAAGAATTAACGCTAAAGGTGCAATATTATATTCTTAAACATATTATGCAACTAGATAGGGTGCTAGCTAATATTAAATAAGCTAAAGGCACTATTTTAAGAAAGAAGTGTTACTTTCTTATAAAAAGACTAAAGGTAGTAGGCTATAAGGTTAGTTTACAAGGTTGCTATTTTAACTAAAAAAAGTTAAAAAGATTATAAGCTAGCTACTATGTAAGAATAAGAGAGAAGTGTAATTATTTGTAGGTATTTGTGTCTACTATTGTATATAGGTAAACGACTTTACTAAGATTACTAAACCTCTGTTTACACTCCTACAAGATAATACTTTTTTTTAATAAGAAGATGTATAAAACGCAGTAATGTACACACTATAAAAGACTATATGTAATGTGCCTGTACTAGCAAACTTAGACTATACTAATACAAAAAACTATAAAATATTTCTAATAACTAATGCTAGTGAAGACAGTGCAGGGGCTTGCATAGAGCAACTTAAGGAAAATAATAAACAACACCTAGTATAGTTTAAAAGCACGCTATAGTTAGCTTAAAAAAGTTAATAGCACTTAACTAAGTTAGAATATAAAGCTATACTATAGGCCTTTAAGAAGTTTTAGACTTATCTCTATAGTGTTTACTTTACTATAGAAACTAACGCTGCAACTCTTATTGCTTAACTAAATTATTTGTTAACTAATAATCTAGAATTAGTTATAAATAAATAGATATTAACTATTCTTTTGTAGAATTTTGATATCAAGTATATACTAGGGAGAAAGAATGTTGTTGTAGATGCATTGTCTAGGTATCTAAAAGCTAATAATTAGGAGCCTCTTCTAAAACCTAAAGAGAACCTAAAAAAGTTTATTAACTATATAATTAGAAATGTAAATGCACTAGTACTAGCAGGACAAGCTAAGATACTTTGTTAGGAGTTCTTTAAGGAATTAGAATAATATGCTTAGTTTTTAGTTAACTTTATGACTTTTAAGGAAATAGAACTACAAGAACTACAGGCGTAGAAAAAGTAAGCATTAAACTTTTTTATAAAAGATAGTATACTCTTTAGAAAGATGTCTAGGAACATTGTAATTTAATAAGTTGTAAATAATTTAGATTTAAGAACAGCTGCAGTATAGAATATATATACCTAGATTAGACACTATGAAGTTAATGCAGTATACTCTATACTGCCGCAGCAATATTAGTAAAAAAAAATATATAAGTAAGTGTAAAAGAGGCTAGTAACTTGCTTAAACTGCTAACTATAATCTTCTAAGAGAAAGGTTAATATGCTTACTAAAACTTATAGTTTTGCTTTTTAGAAAACTGTTGCTATTAATAGAGTATATATGCCTTAGTGTTTGAGGAAGAAGTTTTTTGTAATTATAAAGAACTACCTTAGCAGCTAGCCTAAAGTAAAAGCGCTATTAAATAACTAGTCTAAGATAATTACAGAATTTATATATAAGGATATTATATGTAGATAGAGCATAGCATGTAAACTTATAGTTAGTAGAGAACCTAACTTTGCTAAAGTAGTAGTCTTACATCTCTTAAAAATATACAAAATTAACTAAGTCTAATTATCTAGACATAACTCTTAAGCTATAAAAAAGATTAAAAGTAGATATAAACTAATTGTAAATGCTCTTGTAAAGCTACTAAAACCTTAAGTTAAGAACTTACCTATAGTTTTTCTTGCAGACAGGATCTCTATATAGAAGCAGATAGGTTACTTGCTATATTAACTAGTTATAGAGTAGAACTTAGTGCTTCCTATTAAGCTTGCACTACTTATATAGCAAACGCTTTTATTTAGAGAAGTAAAGGATTGTGCATAATTACTTGCAATATAAGTAATATAGTTATATTTTAGAAATTAGTTTACTAAAAATACTATTGCTTGTACTAATCGCATAAGAGCCGCTAAGAAGAAATACTAGAATAATACTAAAAAAATACAATATAAAGATATAAAGCTAGAAGACTTAGTTTTTCTTTAGAAATTAGTTTAAGAAGTTAATATGTCTTAAGACTGCAAGTTAAATACAAGATAGTTAGTGCTATATTGTATTTATAACGCTAAACCTAATAAGGGGACTTACTGCCTTAAAAACCTTAATAGCACACGCTTTCTACACACAACACCTAGCTAGCGATTAAAGCCTTTTTAACAACGACACTTGTAGGATATTATAAAAGAGAATTAAAAAAACATAAAATTATAGAATCTTAAGTATTAGAAACAAACTAGCCTAATAGTAAATATTTTTATTTTTCTAGACTTACCTAAGCTACCTACTAAGTTATAATTATCTCTACCTTCTGCGACAAGAGATAATCTTTATTCTTAAGTTATTATTACTAAGCGTTTTATAGAAAAAGAGTGTTGTATATACATACAAGACTTTAGAAGCTTAGACTTTAATTCTAACACTACTACAACTAGTAACTAATAGGCTACTAAACGGCCTATACTCTTAAGAAGGGAAGGAGATGCTATGCTATTAGTGTCTACTTTTACCTTTAGCTACTTATTTATAGATTTCTTATGTTAAATGCAGATATTAGCTATTTATTCTATAAATTCTAGGTGTGCTAGGAGCATCTAGATTCTGTAGATCCGTTACACCTTAATACGCAACACCGCGTTTATGTTATAATAAATGCTCTCTTATAAGCTTCCTTAGCAATAAAACGTGATTTTAACAGTTTTTAACTTTTTATAGTTTTACAGTAATAAAACATATCTAGAAGGCAGCAAGCACTAGCGCGATGCGCTAAGAACTAGCAGCAGAAACTATAACTACTATAGCACTACAAGAGCTGTATAATTTAGTAAAAGCTAAAATATAAGCGTCTTTAGCAGGAGCAATAGCAATAATAACTAAAACTAAAAACAAGTGCCTTTTTTAAGGGAAGGCCTCTTTAGACTATGAATTTAGAAATAAGCTAGAAGGCGATATTAACTTAATGCCTCCTGCAGCCACTATAAGATTACGTACCTAGAAGTACACTACTATAATTAAATTCTTGCCTGTCTTTTATAGATTAGCGTGTAACTACTAGTCTTCTTAATATTAAAACAACGAGCTATTCTTTTATTGCAGGCAGGACGCCACCTAGGCCGCGAGTATAAGAAACTAGGCGTATTAACCCTCTATAATACGGATAACGTTGTACTACAACGTACTAAGCTTAGCAATCTTAGCTTATTAGCAGCACTACAAAAACTCAAACAAGGCCTACTACACTAGTAGAATAAAAACAAGCTAGAGCTACTAACAATAATCTATTGTTAGTGCTATACTACATACAGCATAACACGTTCTACAGCTTGCAGCGCTATTATTAGCCGCAACCTTAAGCCTAGTGTTGCGCAAAACTAGCTTAGAAACTATATTATCTTACATAGTAGCTAGTAAAGGCCTATTATTATAGGTTCTTTTACTAAAAAGAGTAGCAATTAGTTAGCCTAGCTAAGTTGCTACAAATATATAGTATTAACTTTTAAGCCTAAAGGCTATATTAGCTTAAGGCTAGCAAATTTGATAAAAATAAAAGACTTTGCAAGCTCTAACTTCTACTATTAGAAGTAGAGAATATAAAAAGCATATAGAACGTATTACTTATAGCTTAATACTAAAAAGGTGCTATTATCTTATATTTTTTAATATCTAACTGCGTAAGTACAGATCTTTCTAGAATGCAAGTAACAGGTATATATAGACTGTAGTTTAGCTTGTAGTTAGAAACTAAGAGAGTAAAAGAGAGAGTTCTTAAGAGAGAACAATTTAAATTGCAATAAGTAACTGCATAATATAAGTTAGTTCAGCACTCTCTTCCCCTAGTCTCTATTTTATTCTCGTATTCTTATCGTTCTACTTCCGCACCTCCTCCTCAATCTCTAGGTTATAAGCCTAGAATAGGCTGCCTCTGTGTCTACTACAAACAAGTAAAAGGCAGAGACCTCTACCTCTAAGTTAATTGTAGAATAAGCAACTATACCTAGAGATTAAATCTGCAACAGGTTATGAGCCTAGAGAATTAACAAAAGATTACGCGATAGGACAAAAGATTTAAGAAATTTTTATTTGCCTAGATTGCAAGCACACGTAAGAACTAGTACTATTTAAGGCTAGTTTTTTAGCAAGAGCTAAGGTTACAACACAACAGCTTAACAACGCTAGTTAAGAGATCTAACTAGACAAACAACTTATTTGTAGCAAGAAGGATCCTGCTATTAAAGTCTTTTTTAGGTTTAAGAGTAAACTAAGGCAAATAAGCTAAAAAACTTAATTTAGTTTAAGAGTAAACTAAGGTAAATAAGCTAAAAAACTCTATTAGTAGTTAGGAGTAAGCTAAGGCTACAGATTAGCAGCTAGAGTTCTTTATAGTAAGGACAGTAACTGCAGCTGTACTAGACGTAAAATTAATTATTATCTACTTAGCTAATTATTCTAGGCTTAGGCTAGTAGATTAAAATAGCTAATAATAGTATTTATAGAGTGCCTAAGCTTAAAGGCAGCTCTAACTATAATATATGGGCACTTAGGATTTAATTAATCCTTGTACAACAAGATTGCAAGAATATTAAATTCTAGCAAATTAACTAAAGAGGACTATCTAGACAACTATTAGACGCTTAAAAACTAAGAGGCAAAAGCCTTATTAATATTACGTTTTAGCCTTAAGGATAGACCTCTATTACAGTTAAAAGATATTGTTAATCCCTATTTTCTTTAGAATTACCTTGAGAAATTGTATTCTTAAAAGGGATTTAGTTCTGATTTTTTAATTTGTAGAGATCTTATTAATACTACACTACATTAATGTTAGAACAATGTAGAAATTTTCTACAAAAGGTTAATAGGCTAGTTTTAAGCCTAGAGACTAGAAATATTAAATTGCCTACTAAATTCGTCGCAGCTCTAATACTTAATAATTTGAGTTTAAAATTTAACTACTTAGTTACTGTAATTACTCAAAGCTCCAGATTAAATGAAATAATTAATCTAGAAGCAATATGCAGCTAAATATTAGATAAGTCTAGACGTCTAAAAGCCTCAAAGAATAGCTCTAATTAGAAGGGCTACAATTATAAACATAATTAATATGAATTAGAGAGGCTATATTCACAAAAGAGCTATAATAGCTTACTAGCTTCTTAATTTTAGGACGTAGAAATGTCCTTATTAACTTAAGAGTTAAACAACAAAAAAGGTTTAAAAATAATCTGCAATTACTGCAAAGAACTAGGACACCTAGAAAAGAAATGCTAGATAAAAGATCTTAGTAAAGCTCTAAACAATTAAATTAATTAGAAAAATTAAGTAAATTAGATATCTAATATACTAGATAATTCTGAACATGCTCTTTTAACTATAGTATTAGTAGATTATAAAATTGCTAATATTAATACTACTAGATCTACAGAAATTATTGAGTGGGTACTAGATAGTAGAGCAAGCGCATATATTTGCTACGACAAGGATCTATTTTAAAACCTTTATAGTGTAAGCAATACTTATATTAAATAGGGTAATATAGCTACACTTCTACCAGCAATTGTAAAAGGAGACGTTTATATTACTTTTACTAGCACAAATACATTTGTAGTGCTAAAAGACGTACTCCTAGTACTAGACTTAAAAGTAAATATACTTAGTCTGTACTAATTAATTTAGAAAGAAGCTGAATTTTAATTTACTAAGGCTAATAGCCTAATTATTTGATCTGGTAAAATACTAGCTAAGGAGCAGTACACTAGGAAAATCTCAACATTTACTGCTACTAGCAGTATTAAAAGTGATTAAAGCTGTGCAGAAATTAACAACTTAGATTAAAAATATAAGAACTAAAGAGATTAAGAGACTCTTCTACACAGGCATTTAGGCTATATTAGTAAGATAAGCTTAAACAAGCTTAGTGATAATACCTATAGCATTATATTAAATATTAAGACTAGTAAAGCTATTAGCAACAAGGGTTACTATAAGAATAAGCTTACTAGTAAAGTTAACAGACAATTACAAAAGGTGCTGGCTAGGCTATAAGGCTAAAAGATTATAGCAGCAACCTATATTGACGATCTGCTTATATTTAGAGAAAATAAGCAGAAAAACACTTAATTATTTAAGGATCTTTTAAATATTTTAGACCTTGAAATTAGAGACCTAGGCAATGTCTCTAAATCTCAAGAAGAACAGAGACTACTAGCTAATAATAAGCTAGAAAATAAGCTTAGTAAAACAATACTACTCTAGCAGATTAGTTCTGCAAAAAAGCAATCTGTAATAGAGCCTAGAATTAATACAAAAGGCTCTAGTAATACAGATTAGGGGGGTAATTACAATAATAGCAGAAGATCTATTTTAGGATCTTTATTTCTGCTCTTTTTTGCTATTAGCAGAAGATCTGTTTTAGGATCTATACTTCTGCTCCAAATTGCTATTAAAGAATATATCTATCTTAAATTACTGGCAAAACAGCTTCCTAGCTTAAGGGGGCGTGTTGGAGATTAAGCTACTTAGCTGTTTCTCCACAGGATCCAGGTGCTCAAAATTACACCTGGAATCTACAATTAACCTACGATTAATTGATTACTAGAAGCTATTACGCTACTAGTACGACTTATCATTGTTATCAATTGA